>JAYJMH010054413.1:0-13102 GCA_036873815.1 Phacellophora camtschatica | reverse complement strand
AGAAGGGCACATTTCAATTTTAACATAGTAAAAAAGGTCACTTTTTAATGTGAAAAAGGGCACATTTTTTAATTTTGAGGGCACTTTTTCCATGTTTGCAAAAAGTGGGGGGCACGTGCCCCTAGTTGCCCCCCGGTTCCTACGTCTCTGGAATCTGCCAAGAGTATTCTTTTTGAAATATCCATGTGAACGTTGTTAGAATTTCGCAATTTGAATTTTGATACGATTTAATTTGTAACGATTATAATTTCATCTGATATAGTGATTCAATAAGTGTTAACCCATTATTGCTTTTAAATTTGTTGAATTTTCATAAATATATTTTTAGCGGATTACATTGAAATGTTGCATATTCCTGCTCAGACAACAAGCATTACAATAAAAGAAGAGGGACCTTCTCGTAACTACCTAGGTAAAGTTATCTTTCAATTTGTGTTTGTTACTTTTGTACATATTATTCTATTTCCATTATCTACTTTGTAAATATATTTCTTCATTTACAAATTGTTGGTCTATTTAAATTGATTTAAATATGTAATTTACAACATTTATAAATTTTATATATATATAAATTTAGGTATATATATAATTTACAACAGTATTGATCTTGCATTATTTACAAAGGATAGTTTAGTACGTAATAGAATTATTTAGTATATACATCTGATAATTTAATATTTTATTCTCTATTTTGTTACGTTACGTTTCATTACGTTTCATTACGTTACGTTACGTTGCGTTATGTTACGTTACGTTACGTTACGTTTCATTTCATTACGTTACGTTACGTTGCGTTACGTTACGTTACGTTACGTTACGTTACGTTACGTTACGTTACGTTACGTTACGTTACGTTACGTTTTGAAAATAGCTAATCAATTTGCGGTATTTATGATTGCGCATTCAATTTCACCTCAAACAATTACATCACTTAATTTACATTACTTGATTTTACGTTCTAGCATTAAGGAATTATCAAGGTGACTATTTGCTGAACGGTGATTGGGTCATTAATCATTCTGGCTATTATAAACTGAATGGTCATTTTGCACTCTACAAACGCTCGGCTACAGAAAACACGATTTATATAAATGGACCAATCCATGCTCCAGTTACGATTGAGGTAAACTTAAAATTATATGCCTTCTGTCCAGGGGTGTAGCGAGGTACCAACGTTTGGGGGAGGGGTGTTATTTTGGTTTGGACTAGCTACGCCCCTGCAGATGTCCCAAAAGGCTACACGTTTGTGAAACTGTTTAGGGGAGTTTAGTTACAAGCAACTGTTCATCTAAAAATTAAGCAACCCTACTTCTAAGATAAGATTGAAGTAAGAAACTTACTGTGGTCGTAAAAGGGACTGTTTAAGCCCAGTACTATCTTCAATTCACTGTTTTTAATTACTCATTATTATTTTAATTGTTATTCAAGCCCAGTATTAAACATGTGAGCAAAAATTTAAGGAACCTGATTTCGAAATTTTTGCTGTAAATTGGACAACTTCTGTATTACCCAAAATCCTAAGTTGCTTACAGAAGTATGATCGTTATCGTTATAGATGAATTTCTGAATTGATTATGTTAACTTCCGAGCTGAATTTATATGAAATTGACATTGATAAATAGGAATTTCATTTTTGTATCAACCATCGCAAAGGAAAGTAGATTTTTCAATAGAAACAAAATATTCAACATAACTGCTTTGGAGTCATGACATTAGTTTTCATCAGATAACCTTGACCAAGTCAGACATAAGCTTTCTGTAATGCTTTCTCTGTGTAATTACATTAAAGCAGCAATTAAATTGTACTGTATTGCTGTGTATTGCCATTTATTGATTAGCGTTGCAAATGTTGAGCCTTATTGAATACCAGGTACATATTCTCGTTATTTCTACTTTGACTTACCGTAAATACCGGTGTAGAAGTCGAGGTTTTGAGATCTAAAATTCGGCTTCAAAAAGAGCAATCTACTTATACAACGGGCACAAACATTTACAAAAGTATCTTTTCTGAAACGGGTAAACACTCTTCAAAACGCCTTACTTGTTGCTTTAAGCTAAAATACTAAAATACTAAAGTACTAAATTTTAGGTCTCCAGTTTGGGTGGTCGTCTTCTACAACGGGTCGACTTATACACCGGTATTTATGGTATGTACCGGTGAATCAAAAACCGGGTAAGCAACGGAAACATTAGATGGCGTAATTACTGCTCGAAGACCGATTTTTGATCTTAATTTTCAAACATACCGTAAAAATTGTTAGAACAGTTTTTCTTATGACTATGATAAGATCTTACACGTTGATCATAACATTCCCATGTGAAATTTTCAATCACTGGAAATAGTGAAAATGGATAAAAACCGGATTCGGCGTGTATATATTCTTTGCAGCTCAACAGTATGCGTCAATCCAGGTCGCTTTGCTCATGAGAATGCTAAGTTCCACTAATTTTAAGTGCTTCCAGAGCATGATAAAAAGTGACAATTAACGTAACTTTGCCTGTATTTTCAAGCAAAAAGATTCTTCAAACGCTTTTCAATTTTTTGTTGATTCCCCCGATATACCAATTCCTTTCATATAATATGATGATTATAATAACACTATACATACACAATAAGAGCAGCTGACATGTACGGTGCCTTTCGCTTTTCATTTCTTGCAGACTTTGGCTTTAGATGGACCAGTCAACTTCACTTATGAATATTACATTCCAAAGGAACTAACTACGGGCATTCCACAAACAAGCTACACGTGGAAAATTCAATCACATGGTGATTGCAGTGCATCGTGTGCTGGAGGTATTTTCTGCATTGTTCTGCATCGCTTTTTGTATTGTTTTAGGATAATACCTAGCTGCTCGTTATAAAATTTTGACATGGTTTTAAAATAGATCTTGCATCGTAAATAAACTGTTTTCATTAAGGTCGCTCGGAAAATGCTTTGAATAAATGGGAGTATAAATCATGAATGGGTGGTATATGAAATCATTTGATAATATGGCACAGTAAAGTCTCACCCTTGAGAAATCCACTTATTGACCTCGGCCAATTTTTTTATATCACTATAAAAATTTACAAAAGACAAAAACAAGTTTACAATCTACGATACCACAGTGAGCATGTTAATGCGTTACTACCCCGTGGCCTTTAGGCCAATCTACTCAACCAAACCCAAATGAGTGTTGCTCTACAATGTTGGTAATATGAAGGCAACAATAGGAAAAATGTTTAATTGTTTAATATCAGCTTATTCCCCCTTAATTACCCTGTTGTTGTTATTTTTGCAAAGTGTCTGAGTTTATTAAAAATGGTTTCGTAAAGGTGGGACTTTACTATATGGTAAAACGCTCAGGGATTTGCTTGCTTAGTTGGAAATGGTATGCAATGGGATTGGGTGGGCCTCCCAGCTAATATATCTTATCATGTTTTCAGCATAGATGCTTTTTTGATATTGTTTTTATAAAATGTAAAGTGGTTTGTTTTATCTTTAGGCATAAGAAAGAGAAAGATCACATGTGTGGCGTCAAACGGTGGCAGAACAGTATCGGGACTTTTATGCGATGATAATAAAAAGCCATCTGACATCGAGAATTGCAATTCACAGCCTTGCCCTACACGGTATGTTCTTTATCATATGGCTTCATACATAACTACAGGGCTGGTTGTTCGAGGAGAGCTGCAGATCTTGCTCTTCTCGAGAATCCTCTCAGATGCTCAGATGAAAAGCAGACTACTCTCCTCAAAGCTTGCTTGCTGATTTTTTTTAGTGAATCCATGTTTAGAATGCTCCCCTCATCAAACAAGGGGAGCAATTCAGTGCTCGCCTGCCAAAAATCTTATAAAACTACCGCGTGTTTAATTGTTATTTATTTCATGTGATGTTTTAACCTTCTACTTTGGTAGCACATATTTGCTTTAATTTTTGCTTGAATATATTTGCTTAAATGTAATGTAAGCATATTTTATGAGCGTAACTAAATGTAATGTAATTGTCATATGATTATAGATAATGCAATGCAACAACATTTATGTAGTTTGAGTGCAAGTGAATGTATTTTTGCTTAATTTTAATAGCGTAATCTTAACTTTACGTAATTAGAACCTAACATAATTCTAACGTTTCGTCAACGCAGCGTAATTTTATGGCAACACCATTTTAATGTAACATAATTAGAACGTATCATAAATTCAACGTAACGTAATTAGAATGTAACGTAATTTTAACGTTTCGTCAACGCAACGTAGTTTTATGGCAACACCATAATAACGTAACATAATTAGAACGTATCGTAAATTCAACGTAACGTAATTAGAACGTAACGTAATTTTAACGTTTCGTCAACGCAACATAATTTTATGGCTACACTATTATAATGTAACATAATTAGAACGCATCGTAAATTCAACGTAACGTAACTAGAACGTAACGTAATTTCAGCGTCATGTAATTGGAACGTAATGTAAAAGGTAATTTAGATATTTTACGAGGTCAGCTTTTTGTTAGTTGGTTCATTGGTGAATGGAGTTCTTGCTCAAAGTCATGCGGAGAAGGAGAAAAGGTTAGAAGAATCCATTGCATTCGAGAAATCGTCAACGGGGAAGTTGAAATGATGGCATTCTCAAACTGCAAGGGTCATCAGCCTGCGAAAAATGGTAAATGTACTATCAAAAGAGTTTGTCCAACGTGGCGTGCAGAAACATGGTCTGAGGTATCTAGTTTTTGATTTTCGATGATACATTTATGAAATCAGCACTAACCATTGATGATATTTTATGATCAGCTTTTTTTGCTTCATGAATATATTTAAAAGAGTGGCACTTCAGTAACTCTGGTCTTTAAGAGTTTTTGCTCTGTTGCACTAAAAATGGCTGTCATGAAATTTTATAAGATTTGGTACTTCCTTACTCCATGTTTGTAAGTTTTGTTACAAGTGCAAAATTTTTCGTTGCCGCTAATTTCAGCGCGAATAATTTTTTACTATTTTAGAGAACTATTTTTTTACCACTCCCCTTGTACCCAAAATAACAACAGGAAATTCTGAAAATAGTAATAGATGTACGCTTTCGGATCACCCCCCCCCCCCTCCTCTGTACGTACATACTTTATTCGTGCATCTGCTCTCTGACAGAGCATTTAAATATGAAATATGCTATTCGTGCATTTGCTTGAGATATGAGTAAAGTACCCAGTTTACCAAGTTTCACAATAAACTGTATTTTTTCTCATTTCTAGTGTTCAAAATCATGTGGTCCTGGTTTCAGAACACGTAATGTCAAGTGTATTGGAATTTCATCCAGTGTAAAATACGCTCTAGAAGAGAAAAAGTGTGATTTGACAATCAAACCAGTTCTGCGCGAACAATGTGATCTTGGGTCTTGTAATCTCGATTGGATAACTGGATCTTGGAGCGGGGTAATTTATTTTACATCAAGAAGATTTAGTTTGCAAAGATGTTGCGTTACCTTAGTTCATGGGTCATAATTGATGATTAAATCTATAAAGATTGCTACTAATTTAATGAGAAACTATTGTGTTCCGAATTGCGACACTAATGATGACTAAATGAACAAAGAATCCTTGTATTCTCATTAGAAACAATAGACTTTGTAATGTTTTGTTTTTGCAGATAAATTTTTTGATGTTTAATTGAGTTTTTAGGACAAATTATGTTTGAAGCATCGTTTTGTCGTTGCTGGTAGGGTGATTTTACAAGGGTAGATTTTGTAACAACAGCGAAATCGACATGCCAATTTCAAGGCGATTAGCCATTCAATACAAAGAGAATTCTATCATTCTCTCAAGCAGAAAATCAAAACATGGCTTTGTTTGTTTTGAATTTTTGCTTGAAAGAGTTCCCTTTGTCTTTGATGGATAATTGCTTTGACATGGGCGTGTCGATTTCGCGTCAACAATTTAAAAAGAAATTTTAAGAAGAAACACTCCTCGTACTACCTCGATTTTCTGAGCGCTCATTGGCTGAAACAAAATAATCTAGATATCTGAGCCTTTATTGGCTCAAACAAAAGAATATCATTTTCTGAGCGTTCATTTGCTCAAACAGGAGAATAGAATCTCGCGTCAACATTCGACTGATTCCCAGGAAAATCGGAAAGATAAAGCGCCAAATTGGATGTGTCAAAATTTTCATTATTCTGTTTTGCATAAATTAACATAATCGGGAAAATGGAAGTAGGTACCACCCAACTTTTTTTCGGTTGGTAATTTTGTACTCAATTGCACGTGCATTCTAGTGAGTCAAAACACATCCAAGTGAGTCTTGCTAAACTTCACTTCTGCTTAAAAAGATTCATATTTATTTAATTGTGTCCAAATTATTTTTTTCCACTCAGCTCAATTCATTTCAATTGTTTTTGGAGGTTGGTGACCCTTCGCCAAAGCTGATTTTTATGTGGCCCTTCTAAAAATTGTTCGCTCGCATATACCTAACTGTATTAACTTTATTTAATTTAATATGTATAAACAAATATGATGCTACATGTGACAGAGCAAAATGGCCTAAAATTGCATTTATTCCAATTGTAATGTTTCGTTTTGAGATCAAGGTGTTACATTTTAGTGTTCTGCTCATTGTGGTAGAGGCATGCGAAATCGTCAAGTGACATGTCAGAATTCTAAAGCAAAAGTATTTCCAGATGGTTATTGCGATGATACATTTAAACCACACTCAAGAGAAGAATGCCTTGTACCTGGTAAATGTTTACCAATGTGGTATGCTACTCAATGGTCAAGGGTATGTATTATTATAAATGTTAGGCTATCAAGCTACACCAACAAGTGAGTTTTGAATCCCAAATTGCTAAGGCTTGATCCTTAGGTTTATATATTTTGTAGCATTTCAGTAGCATTTTCAATTAAAAAGTTCTTTGAGTTAGGCTTTTAGTTAGTGAGAATGCAAAATTGTTTGTACTATTCAAAGACGGGGCAACTATATTTTCTGGCCCCAGTCTCAACCGGGCATTTACTTTTTTCTTTTTTGGTCGAATGTACACTGAAATTTCTTCAAAAATATGTGACCTAGCTTTTAGGGTGAATAATATACATATCTTTGGTATGAAATTTAAGAAATTATCAAAATTATGGTAAATAAAGTCAGTCGTTTTGTACCAGGCGAAGTTTGGCTATGCATACGGGGCACACATTTTTTTACAACAAGTTGAAGTTTCTTAGCACTTTATGACAACAGGGGTTTCATTTTTTTTAAATTTATTTTTGGTTTGCACCGGCCCTGCTGTAAAATCAATTTTGCATTGTCCCTTAGGTACTACGTTTGTGCTTTCACACTGAATTATATATTTTTTTTAACAGTGTTCTCGCGAATGTGGTTATGGTATTCAAATGAGAATGGTGTACTGTGCGGAAAAAGTGGGAAACAATTTGGAAATAATGAACACTACAAATTGCAAGATTGAAGAGAAACCAGTCAAAATGCAAAGATGCCATAACAAAAAACCATGTATTTCTCAATATTTTACGTCAGCTTGGAGGCCTGTAAGTGGAAGATTTTCTTTATTATTATTTTTACTTGTTTAATTATATCAATGATATTGTTTATTTTATAAATGAATTTTTATAGTTTTTGGTTTTCAAAGCCAAAGATTGGATTGAAGATGGGATGCTTGAAATGACAAAAGCGCTACATTCTAGTGGGACTCAACTTGATAAAAATTTATTTTAAAATTGTAGAATAAATAAGTATAATCTCGCCAGGCTTTCTGAAAACATTTTGTTGGGAACGAGGTCTGCTGATGATTGATGATTGGTGGTGATGGATGATTGATGTTTGATTGAAAATGATTGGTGGCGATTGATGGTAAATGATTGATAATAATTGAAGATGATTTTTGACGATTGATGATAAATGATTGTGTTTGATAATTGAAAATGACTGATAGTGATTGACTGTGATTGATGATGATTGATGATTGACGATGATTGGTTATGTTTGATAAAAATTGATTGCGATTGATGATGTTTGATTATGATTGAGGATGTTTGATGATGTTTGATGAAGTTTGATGATGATTGAGAATGATTGATAATGATTGATGATGATTGATTGTGCTTGATTGTGCTTGATGATGATTCAAAATGACTGATAGTGATTGACTGTGATTGACGATGATTGGTTATGTTTGATAAAAATTGATTGGGATTGATGATGTTTGATTATGATTGATCATGACTGATGATGATTGATGATGTTTGATGATGATTAAAAATGATTGGTGGTGATTGATAATGATTAATTGTGCTTGATTGTGCTTGATGATGATTCAAAATGACTGATATTGATTGACTGTGATTGACGATGATTGGTTATGTTTGATAATAATTGATTGGGATTGATGATGTTTGATTATGATTGATCATGACTGGTGAAGATTGATGATGATTGAAAATGATTGGTGGTGATGGATGATAACTAATTGTGCTTAATGATAATTCAAAATTATTGATAGTGATTGACTGTGATTGACGATGATTGGTTATGTTTGATAGTAATTGATTGGGATTGATGACGTTTGATTATGGTTGATCATGACTGACGATGATTGACGATGTTTGATGATAATTGAAAATGATTAGTGATGATTGATGATGATTGATTGTGCTTGATGATGGTTCAAAATGACTGATAGTGATTAACTGTGATTGATTATGATTGATTAGAATTGATTATATTTGATAACAATTGATTGGGATTGATTATGATTTATTATAATTGATCATGACTTATGATGTTTGATGATGATTGATAATTTATTATGATTGATGATGATTATTGGTAATTGATAATAAGGTCTGATAATTTGTGATTGGTGATAATTTTTTCTTTTAATAGTGCAGTGCTTCTTGTGGTGGAGGACTTCGTTTCCGTAAGGTTCGTTGTTATGCTGATACAAGACTTGACTACACAGAGGCAACATGCAAGAATTTAAAGAAACCAGTTTCTGTGCAGATATGCAATCGAAATCTTTGCTCTGGTGTCGTACCAGGTAGATAAATAAATTTTACATTGATTGATTAAATTGCACGCAAGGACGCTATTTAAACTAATGATCTGTAATTTTATGTTTTCATCTTAGGTCCCAAATATATGAATTTTAGTGAAACAATTTATACATACAAAAGCCATTGTACAAACGCTGAACTTTAAAAAACTATGACATCATCAGAACATTTGGTGGAAAAAAAGCTGTGAATCTTGTTACGTAGAGCAAAAAATTTCGAAATATGATTTTATATTATCATACGCAATTCTTAGTTGGAAAAATGTTTAAGGGCTTTTAAAATGAATTTAAAAACTTTTAAAAAACTTTCATCGTTAAAATCAACAGCAAAATTTTGAAAGTTAATACTACATTCCAACTGAAATTTTTTCAATAAAAAGCGTCATATTTTTTAAGGAGTAAGTGCTAAAGGGTTTTTGCTTTTTTTAATTTATTTGGTTAGCTTGTGCTGTTTATTGCTTATAACTACCGTGAGTGGTTGAATTAGCCCCCAATTTTACACCTTTTTGGATGGGGACTAATTCGTACTCTTCCCTTCGTAAATATGAGTACTGCTGGATAACTACACATTGAAAAGAACAACATACATATATATAAACAGAATTCGCCAGATAAAATGTGAAGTAACAAGCTTAAAGAAATACGAAATTTAAGTGTGGGGGCTTATTCGAGGATTTACGGTAATTGGAAATAAATTGAGTCGTTTAGAAGTTAAGATGAGTATTGATGTGTTTTTATATACTTTATCGTTAGTTACACCCAAAACGTTGAAGAAAAACGTGACCAAGCACGTTGTCAGTTCATTGAGAGCCAATGTTCATCCTGTTACTCGTGCACAAACAACAATCCTGCTAACCACTCAAACAGCAACTACAAAACGAGCTACCAAGCCTCCAACTACGACGCCAATCAAAACAGAAAAATCAACCGCAAAACTGATGCCTGCTATTGTTTTAAGCTTACGAGGACCAGGTATTTTTGGTTTTATTTTTGTACTATTATCATTAACATCATTAATATTGATATTATTATTGTAGGAATGAATTAGTAAATTAATAAATGAATAATGAATTTTTAAGTTTGTATTTGCGATCCAAGGAAAGCGGGGCTCGTTTAGCCTGGGCCGCTAGACTACATTCTGCCACATTCCAGCTATAATAGGGGGTCGTATTGGTTTATTCGTAAGCGATATCAAAGGGAAATTTCACATTGATAACGATATCTTGATATCTCGATATTCGAATCTTCATGTCGATGAAAAATTTTTTAACGCAGGTTTACGTAATCCTCCAAGTCGTACCTACCTTCTCCCTATCTACCTATATACCACCGCCTGTCTATCAGCCTCGAATCGGTAGTACTGACCAAAACCAAAACGATGAATTCATTGTTGCCAGGTTTTATTTAAAATATTCCGTGCTTGCGAGCAAATGAATGAGAAAAATGTGCCTGCAATTAGAGCACTAGGGGTAGGGTACATGTGCCTGCAACTGATACAAGCTTGCACTCTCGCTTACATTAGTGGGGCCTCACCTGATTTTTGTCCAGGTTTAGAATAGATAAAAACAGAAAACTCTGAATTTAAGTTTTTTAACCCATTATTCTTTACAATCAATGTTTATCCCCTTTTCAACCCCCAATGCCTCCGATTAAATTATCAAACGTTAAGGTGCAAAAATTCAAAAACGTGATTATTTCTGTGCTGAAAGGATTGTTTTTAATAAATCTAAAAACTAGTTTTTTATACTTTTCTTTGAAAATATATGAAGTCTTATAAATTTAAGCTAAAATGATTTCAGTTTTTGTTAATGAATGTGGCAAAATTTGAGGGTACGTTTTGAAACATGAACAACCAGATACTAGATTTGGTAGGTAGCCCCCTGGCATTTGCATTCCAAAAGCTCTTGAATATTTTTGAAATATTTATATTTGCATGTATAACTTTATTATACTGACCCAATTATTTACATTTTCGCATTTAATATTTTAACTTGTTCACAGTTTAAAAATTAGCAATATGTACATGGTTTACCAAAAATAAATTAGCCTGTTTGAAAAATCCTCAAGATTAGGAATTTTTAAATCTTATAGCTTTTCAGTAAAACTTTTGTCTTCTTTAAGGACTCGCCAAGCTATACCAACCCATTTTGTTTTCATTTCAAACTTTTTTAATAAGAACCCTACCAGAATATCTGGGTGAAAATGTTCTTGTTAACTGGGTTAGAAATTGTAAATATTTGGTTGTAGTTTCTTAATTAATGAAGGTTATTACTGTTTAAATTCTTAATCATTGAAAATTGATGATAATTAGCTATAGAGCATCACTTTTTTTTTTAGATATTGTTGATGAAGGTAGTGATGCTGATTACTTTTGCAATGCGATGGCCAATCCGAAACCAGAATTGAGATGGACGTTTAATGGGAGAGAAGTGAAAAGTAATGACAGTAGATTCTTGCTTATCAACTCGAATGCGCAACTTGTGATAAGCAAAATACAAAAAACTGACAAAGGGACTTTGACGTGCACAGCAAGGAATCAAGGAGGAATTGATTCAAAATCTATCAATGTCAGGGTAGCCGGTAAGAGTTTTATTTAGTGTAACCCTTGAGTGTTAATAATAGTATCTTGAACAGGGGTGTGGGTTACCCTTACATTTCCCGGCCCCGGTCCGGTCATAACGTTTATTTTATCAATGTAATTGATTGATTTTGATTGAGAAGAAGGCAAATTGCACGTTTTGGGTGAATCAAAATTTGGGTAAATTTGGAAAACATAAAAAGTTCTCCAACATTACATATCTTCAAAAGCCGAATAAAAGACGTACAATCCTTTAGTTGCACTTGTGATTTGTGTAAAACATATATCCAAAATGTCGGCTGCGTATGATACAGTCACTCATTATTATCATATTGTTTTATTAGATTCAACCATTACTTACAGTATTTCATATCTTATATATAAGTTGGTATAAATTAGCTGCATGGTATTATTTTGATATTTGCTTAGCTATGTTGTAAACCAACTTTAAAGAAAGAATATATAAAAAAAACCATTCTAATTTCGAATTTTAATTCGTAACGTTTACCGGGAGAATATGCATTTTGATCACAATCGAAAAAGAAGAAACAGAAACTCAAGTATTAAAACACTACTGATTGTATAATTGCAAATATTATTCATTTTCAGTATCGCCCGTGGTTGTCCTTGTACCATCAGTCGCAAATCTGAAAGAAGGAAATTCCTTCTTCATGACATGTGACGTCACTGCATTTCCCCCTGCGACAGTTATATGGCGTAAAGAGGGGAGAAAGTACTACGGTGATTCTCAGAGGGTTGCTGTCTCTGACACGATGGTCAGATTTAATAGGCTTTTACCGGCCGATTCGGGGCGGTATGAATGTTATGCAGTCAATTCAAATGGCGATGATAGCAAGATAATGACGCTCAACGTCGAAGCAGGTATAATGTCTTTATTTGAATTTAAATTTATAAAAGTCTCCAAAGTTACCACGGAGGAGTCATTGTTTTGATATTTGTTCTTTTGCCTGATTTCAATGGAAGAGAGCATAGAGGAAACATTTTTGTCCTGCTGATCAAAGAGCACTTTGCACCTGCGCATCTCTGTTGATTTCAAAAATTTTGAATTTTGCCAGGAAGGTCAATGGATTTTGAACGCCTCTTGCACCCTTGGGAATCGCTCTTTTGTCCTGCAAACCTAGCTGACTGCACACCTGTGATGTCAAGCATTACTTGCACCAAATATCAACGTTGTCAACATGTTGGAATTACTTAAAAAGATTGAATTGTTCTCGCTGCCATTACCAGAATAAATTACGAAACCGAAGGATTTGTTCGTCAGAATTTTTCTCCAAAACTAGACGTAGCCTCATTAAGATTTTCCCAGAAGATATTCTACAACATCTGAGCGAATTAAATATACCGGTGGGATGCGCTGGAAAAATTGGGATGATACTCCAATTTTCACTCGCAGTACTGGTAGGCGAACTTGATTTTTTTAGGCCATTTGCATGTGCCAAAGTATTTATTTTCCTGTATCCAAGATTTCTGTT
>JAYJMH010054402.1:0-13102 GCA_036873815.1 Phacellophora camtschatica | reverse complement strand
CCTCTTGAACGAAATATTACTGCAAGTCACATTTCTGAGAAACATTCCCATGATGCTTTTTGACCATGGCTTGTATGTTGTCATAGTAACAACTGGTGTATTTAGAAAAAATGGCGCGGATTAGCCTTCACATCACACCAGTAAATTCGATTTATGGGAAGATATTGTCGAGAATTTAAAGAGCAGTGGAAGTTTTTTCTGATTATATGCAATTAAGAAACACATTCCTTCATTATTTCATGCTTTCATCGATTCTGGGAACTGAACAAGAATAAAAACAGATGGAAACAAAAACCAGCGAGGATATTTTGGTTAGGCCTATCGCATCAGTTTTGTTTGTTTTTTCATTCACGAATGGTATAAATGTGAAGTAAGCTGAGGATTAAATTTGCTTGTTACACGAAGCAATGGATGTAAACAAATCCATTGAAGGTATTCGAATAAGTCCCGCAATCGTAGAATTTCAAGATGTCAGTCGTGATGTTGTTTATCAAATTCAACTGACTGTCCAGAACTTTGGCAGAACATCAAGGAGAATAAGATTTCATGCCCCATCAACTGAGGTGAGGTTCATTTGAACTTTCTTCGTTATTTTTCCTTGCAGTGCTGAAAGTAAAGAAAATACAATTATCAATGAAAATATTTGAAAATTTGTTTTTACAGACGAAAGTCTAAGGAACACAAAAAGGGGTTTTGTTAACGATATATTTTGCAAATTAATCTCTTAGCCTTTTAAATAAATAGCTACCTACCTGATGAAAATCTAAAATAATTTTATTGTTGCAGAAATTTCAAGTAAATTGCAAGAACCCTGACAAGATAATTGCACCAGGACTTGAAGTTTCAGCCATAATTGAATTTTGCACAGACAAAGATGAAGATTGCAGGGAGAAATTGCTACTTTTGGTTGATGAAGAAATCATAGAAATGCCTCTCATTGCGTAAGCTGGCATTTATTTATGATATGCCAGTCTGCAAAATTTCAAATGCACACTTTTAGTCTATTTATGGATCTAAAAGTTGGGTTTGTTTTCATTGCAGTCGTATCACATGAAGAATTTGTACCACATGAAGAATATGTATCACATGTAGAATTTTCTATTATACAAACATTCACGTTTTCTTTTACGCTTTTATGAAACAAGATAAAATTTGATTTTGAAGAGAATAAATCTCAATAGTTTCACCATGTGACATGAACTGCAGTGAAAACAAACAGGTTTTGCATAATCTCAGAACTGAAAATAGAAGAAGTAAGAACTGCATACCAAAACTAAGACCTGTATTTTAGACTTACAACAATCATCGTAGCTATGCAAGGCTATTAATACCATGGCTCATATGAATTTAAGAAAATCTATGGACTTTGATTTTGCGTCTTGTTTCATAATTCGAACAATGTCAAATTCAAACTTAGGAAATATACCCTTAAAGCCTCTTTTAATCTACTGTATCCTAAAAAGTTGAGGAAGCCATAAGTTCAGAATTTTTATGCTAATGTTCTAGGCTAGACATGCATGTTGTAGACAAACAAAAATTGTCATTGTTGTGTTGCACATAATTGAACTGAAATTTGTTATCAAGATATTTTTTTAAACTATCATGCTCTGCACATGCAGATTGGGTGATATGACAGCAAATAAACTTTTTCAATGTAAACTGTAAAAGTTCTCAGTAGAGTCTATATTGAGAAAATATATTGGAATAAAATGTTAGTTTTCTTTTATACTAAAAATAAAATTTACTTCTTTTGATACTTATTATTTTCAATTACAGCTTGGCACCTAAACCTGCCATGGAAATCACAGGTCCAGTTAACTTTGGAACAATTATTGCTGATGGAAAAGTTCTGAGACAAGAGATTGCTATTTTAAATCGAGGCTCAAAAAATGGAAAATTCAAATTGGCATATGATGGAAATGAGCCAATAACTATGGTACCAAAACAAGGTGTTGTGAAAGCTGGTTATTCTCAACCTATCCGGGTAAGACATTATTTTATTTATGTGCAATAGAGTACTAATATTTTCGAAGTCATGCAAAATTTATATAAAACATGAAATTATAGGTTTTATTGGCATGAAAGTTTGCAGCTGATAACATAAAACAATTTGTTTGTAATAGTATCAAATATTTATTGTTGTTAAAGTTTATCATGCAAAAGTTTAATTGGCAGAAAAAGCAGATGATAGATTTTATGAGTTAAACATGTGCACTAAATTTTTGAAATGTAATTAGTTGTTCAATGTAATTTTTAGTTTGAGTTCATCAGCAAGAAGCCTGGGATACTGAGAGAAATTGTGAGGTACAAAGCATATTTTGCTCAAAATAAAATTTGTTTGTTGCTATATTGGTTTGTTTGTTTATTTAAATATGATTTAAGATTGATGTATTTTCATTTCCTTTTTTATATTATTCATATCCTTTTGAAATGGAAAACGTTGTGGTGAAAGGTGTTTTATTGATCAAAACGTTGTGGAAAGGGTTTTATTTTTAATTTTAAAAACATAAATATATATATGCACCATTAATCTCAATGTATCCATTTTTTAAGGATTCTGCGTGCAGGCCAGCATTGACCTGCTAAGTTAGCACCCAAACTTCAGTGCATAAATTTTTTACTTTAATTTAATACTCTCTCTGGGTTAGTTGGGCAGTGAAGCAAGTTTTCTGAAAATCAAAAACTTTGGGGTATCCACATTAAGGTGGAGTGGGGTAAACTAGAAACATACACCCATATTGTCATTTTCTGCCTTTTCTATTGCTCTTTTTTGTGCACAAATGGGGGGGGGGGGTGATTAAAAAAATAGTCAAATTAATGTGTACATTTTTTTATCTAAAAACACCTTTTTACTTCAGTTTTTATAATGGCCACAATATATAATTGTTAAGTGTGTTTGTTGTGCTCACTGAAGTAGTGCATTTTCACTGAGTTTTCTCTTTGCTTATTTTTTTTATAAAAAGTATTCACAAATTATTGTATTATCTGTATATAGTATAAATCTGGAAGGCCAGCCACACTCAGAAGTTGAGATTCTTGCAAATATTTCAAAGAGATCACTGCTGTTGCTTTCAATGGAAGATGAAGAGAAAGTTGATCATATTCCTTTTGGATCAACATATTACGGAACTGATGTTTTGAAATCTTTTGTGTTGTTTAATGATAGTCCAGATCCGGTTAGTTATGTTGTTATACTTGAAGAAGACGGAGAAGGTCAAGAGATGGTATGTAGTTATATCATTCACTTTTTTGTCAAATTTTGTCTATCAGTTCTGTTTGCAGAAATATATTTTATTTTACTGATGTCCTTGTTTTGTTTATGTGAAAACATTTCTACTGAAAAGCAACACTGCTTCAGATTGAATGGGATAGTTTTATAGAAAAAACATTAGATAATAAAGGTTTTCATTTCAAACTTTCATTAACCATAATGATTTGGAGGCTAAGCTGAAGCTCTCCCAGTTCTAACAGCACTGCTGAATCTTACTTTTTGAGAACTTTATTGAAAGATGCGTGTTATCATTAAATTCGAATTCGTTAATTCAGTTTATTTTTAGTGTTAGAACGACTGTGACAGTGTCTTATTGGTCTACCGTCTAAGTATATAGCATATTCCACTTCTTATTGGTCTGAGTTGTGCTTCCGGGTGGCATATAGGCACATAAGGCTAGTTAAACGGTAGACCAATACGTCATAGACGTTAGACGGTAGACCAATACGTCATAGTTAGACGGTAGACATGCTCTCCTGTGCCATATAGTATTTATTGATAGTCTTGATATATTTAACGTATGTCCTATGAATAAATTTTGAATTGAATATGCTACTTTTAACTCCGTTCATGTGCTTTAATTCTCTTCTTACAATGTTAGACTTTATGAACAATATCTAGCCAATGACATGATAAATATATTTTCATCATAGGGCGTCGATCTTAGCCTCACGAAAAGCACTGCATTTGGAGACATGCCTGTGAACAAATCACAGAATTACGAAGATAACGATTTGACATCTCTTGTTACCGCTTACCCTACTCAAGGCACACTTGCTCCATACGACAAGCGATTAGTCCATTTTAAGTTCAGTCCACGAGCTTTCAAGTATAGTCAAGGGTGGTTTTCAACAGAAAAACCACCACCCAGAAAAGACTTTGCTGTGTTTCTACACATTGATATTGTTGGAAGTATTGGTAAATTGGATGGAAAAAATACACCCACAGGTTCAAATGGTAATGTCTGTTTTTAATTTCCATCCCTAACAAAAGTAATTAACCGATGAGACCAGACTGCTGCATCACATTAATTTTATATTATTATTTTAATGTTCCTTACCATATTGTGTTTTTATAATTAACGTGTTTAACTAACACCGTTCGTAATTCCAATGAGTTGGCTCTGTATATTATTCATGAATACTATTAGAAGTCCGAGTCAAAAATTTCTTTCAAGCTTATACTATCATCAGAGTGTGACTTACTGAATAAACTACTGTACCATCATAAGTGCTAAGAGTAACTTGTATGTTTTATTCAGTAAGTCACATTCTGATGATAACATAAGTTTAAAAGGCCTTAGTTTGCTATTCAATAAGTTTAAAAATTTAATTTATTAATGTGTATGTTACATCGTATCTAACCTCATTCATAGAAAGATAGATGGAATTTTAAAATATTTTGAATTCTAATTCTTGCCATGTTGTTTAATTTAAATTATTGTTACGAATGTATCTTTTAACAAGCTGTACCACCGGAGATTATTTAGTTTTATATTGTATTGCCTTGCACTTTCGTATATGTAAAACCAATCAACGAAACGTTTTTTTTTTACATTGAAGTTAATAGAACAGTATTAATTCTTTCAAACGTCCTGAAATTAATAAGCTCTTTAAGACACCTAGTCAATAAAATATGGCTTAAAATGATTGTTTTAGCTCTATTTAATCAATGATCTATATTTTCTAGACGCAAGAGTTGAAGTGGCATTAACTGGCACTGCATTGCCTGTGTTTCTTTCAATCTTACCAAGCCCAGTAATAAACTTCGATAACTGTCCAGTTGGCAGTAATTTGGATTGTGCCATTACCATTCGAAATGACTCACCTGACTTACCTATCAGCTTCGTTGTACCAAAATCTGCTCATTTTGTTCCATTTCCTCAAAACGGCAAACTCGCCGCAAATAGACACGCCGAACTTTTGATATCATTCAGACCAAATCAAATTGGCCACTTTCGGCCGAAAATGAATCTCGTTGTTTTGGGATACACCGTAGAAATTGGCGGAGATTTCAGCAGCTTGCCCAAGTTTAAACAGGTTGCTATTTTTAAATATCCGTTACACCTTGACGGTGTAAGCTTACCGGTTATTGGTCAGAAAACTGCGAAATCTCTGAGTGCACAAGGGAGGCTTTATCCTCAAGAACCAAATGAGACAAACGTTGATCTTGTCAAATCAAATGTTGGGACATCACTGAAGGTTTTCAGCGCTGATGACGCAAATCCTGGCACGGACCAGTCAAGGCTAACCGGAATTCATAGTATAAAAGAATGCAAAACTGGTTTCAAGATACCGGTAACGGTTGCCAAACCGGATGATAGAGCTATGAGTATCAGGCCAAGTAACAAAAATGAAAAAATCATGTAAGTTTTTTTCTTATTACTTTGCATTGCGTATTGGCATTCTGTTATTTTTTGCTGCTGGTATGGTCTTTGCGAAGTTTTCCGTCATGTTTATGTTTTTTATAAATTTAACTGCTACACGAAAGGGTCATGTATGATGAATATGGGGAAGGGGTAAATTCAATGAACAGTTATATGGGGTCACCGTTGGACTTCAACCTGTTATGCCTGGATAAATAAGGGATATTTTAGTGTCACAAAGACTTTCAGTCAATAAAAAGAGTTGAAATATGATGATAATGTACTCAGATAACTTTTAGTTTGTTGAAAGAAAATTTTTTTATAAAATTAAACGCATTGTTCTTTTCTTAGTAAACTAACTTTATATTTTTATTTTATAATATAAATATTTTCATTTTATAATATATGTATTTTTTTAAGCGGCCCGGTTTTTCTTGAGTCATATAGAATGCATGCTTTTTCAATTATTGTAAAATGTATTCTATGAATAAATTGATATGATATTAATATAATTATATTTTAGAGGACTGGATCCTACCCTATCTGAAAATAGAATTTGGGGTGGAATTTTCAACAAGGCCACAATTTAATCGTATTCTCCATATAAAATTATGTAGATTTTACCTCGTTGGTATTATTAGCAGAAGGTATTATCACTAAGTGCTTTGTTTAGAAATCTAGGCTCCAGTACCCCAGTCTAAAAATATTACTTTGGGGCAAAATCTTGTAGGGGTCTCAATTTTATCATATTCTTCATGCCAAAATATACAAGAAGATTAATTTTCATGTTTGTATTGTTGATGGGTGGTATTAAATAATCAAATGTTGGCTTAGAGGCCTGGGTTCGAGTACCCAAGTCAGAAAATGATACTTGGGGGCAATATTTTGATAAGACCTCAGTTTTATTGTATTCGCCACCCAAAAATATGTAAGTTCGCCACGTTTCACGTTTCTATTACTAACGGAATGTATTAGAATGCGATATTTTAATTGAGAGGACTGGGCTCTATTACCCCCAGTCTAAAAATAGCATTTGGGGACATTTTTCAGCTGGGGTCCTGATCTAATCGTGCTCAGCATATCAAAATCTATGACTTCACCAAGTTTCATGCTTTTCTCACTAAATGCACGATTCTAATAACATTTGTCCTTAACAGCCCTCACCATTTTTGTCAAGGAACGGAAACACAAAGAACAGATTCTAAAATTCGTAGTAAGTCTAATCTAAGACACGGATTTCACGGATTTCACGGATTTTGCGGATATCACGGATTTCACAGAATTCATAGATTTCGCGGATATCGCGGATTTCATTGATTTCACCTGAAACGAAGGCTGGCAAATGGGATCACCGCTTCGCCTTCTTTTAAGGCCCTCAGATAAGCTTAAAAACTGGGTGTACATCTTTAAACCTCTCATGGGAGAAAACACACAAAGATGTGACAAAGATGTAAATTTTTCTACTATCTCAATTCTTTACAATGATTATGAATAACAGCATTTGATAAATTCTGTTACAACTGTCCGTTGTCTTTGAAGAACTTTCAGGCATACATGAAGATCTTCGTGAAATCTAAAAGTTCAATCAGATAGAAAATTAACAGAGGTGGCAATAGTCAGCAAATAAATATAAAATTCTTCTTAAATAAACTAATAATGCCAAGATGAAAATAAACTAAACGATAGTAATGTTCAAGATAAGAAGGGACGTTTTCTTAAAATTAAAATAGAAATATAAAGTGATAAAATTAGGCCCAAATATGCATCAAAAGAATAACACAATGGAAACAGTTAATTGTTCAGGGTGGCCAAAGAATGTCGCCACATTCGCAAAGCTGCAATGAAGGAGCCGAATGAAAGTAACAAATGAGAAAATATATATTTCCAACACAACTCATTTTGAACTTTAAGCGTCACATTACTTACTGAAAAACGCAAACAGGGAGTTAGCATATACCGCTAATTCTATCCATATACTTTCTTTAAATTTTTAATAGGATAAACATTTATTTTATTTATTTTTTTATATGCCTCTAAAAGGGACCATCACGGAATTAAGGTCACCTTGACCTTTCTGATGTTGCCCCTGCCACTCGAGTCAAATTCAAATGAAAGAGAGCATCTTCGTGGATTTTTCAATCTAAGACCAATTGCTAACACTGTTGGCCCATTGCGCGTCAAATGAAATTCAAAACAAAGTTTGCAAGCAATTACAATTTTAGTTACGTGACCAATTTTTTGCGGCAACTTTTCGTCTCATACTTTGTAACGAGTCTTCATTTATTATTAAAATATGGATTTTTTCTTAGATAAACTTGTGTATGCAACAAATTCGCAACATAAACATATAGGAAAGTCAATGTTCGAGCTGCAAAGCATCAATGCAAGGTTCACAAAGCACTAATGTTAGGCCCACAAAGCATCAAATGTTAGAGAAGCAAAGCATTAATGCTAGAGCCGCAAAGCTTCAATACTAGGACTACAAGCCATCAATGTTAAGGCTGAAAAGCATCAGTGCTAGGGCCGCAAAGCAACAATGTTAGAGTTGCGTCGGTTCTTTTTGGTGTTGGATTTCGTTAAAGCATCAAAACACGACAATATACCAGAACTGTATCCTAAAAATATAAAATTGAAAACGAACAATAACCTGAATATCCAATCTCTGACCCGATTGATTCTAACTCATCCATAATTCCACTCAACTCTGAAGCAGTAAGTTTCACACTCAAACCTTGAAGTACTGATTTCAAATCTGAGACTTTAATCTTATCATTTCCTGAATTGTCAAAAGCTTTAAACGTTTCTCGAGTCTCATCATAAGAATTTTCGTCAGCATCTCCTGTCATTCTTTGCATAAGCACACAAAAATCATCGAAGTCAATTTCACCTTGCCCTAAAGTAACAAAATTCAATTTCACATTCATTATTCTTAAAATGTTAATTTTCCTAATATTAAATTCTCGCAAAGTAGAAATCCATGAAAAAATTTATTGTCTTATTGAACACCTCAGGGGAGGGGGGGGGGTACTGGGCCTTAAAATATACAGGAGTGTACACCCGAGTTTCGTGAAACCCACCCAACTTTAATCTGCTGTCAAAGAATTCCTTCCCAGTTTTCATCCAAGTTAATATTAATATTTTTGACCCATTTCTGAGGAAATTTGATTTTTGGACCTAAGTTTAAAAGGAATGTTTGGAGAAAATGGACACGGTTGCGGGGAATATTTGAAGCAAAATCCACCGATATTGGGGGCACATACCTGTCACTGTACATTAGGGAGTCGACTTCCTTCCCCCAGGCTCATAACATATTTATATTCATCTAATCCTCACTTTATTCTTATCAAAGATATAAACTTCTATTCTAATGAAGGTTTCATTAAATTATTTCAATTTTAAAGTGCTACCTTTCGTATCAACCTCTTTCACCATGGTTCTGATCTCAGCCTCGGTTGGATTTTGTCCCAAACTCTTCATTACATGTCCAATTTCGTCCACAGTAACTGTTCCATCTCCATCCCTGTCGAACACTAGAAATGCCTCGTGGTATTCTGTAACAGAAGTTTTCATCAAAGCTAATCCTCGGAATGAATATATTTTTGTAAAATATTCTAGTATCAAAATATCAGAATATTATAGTGAGGTTAGAAATTTCATTCCAAAATTTCACCCAGCCCCTGACACAAAACAACAAGGTTTTTTTTAGCTTAAAAATGTAAACTTTTTCAACTGAGATCACATAACGAACACAAAGAATCGATTGTCTTTGCCAACAATTTCCAGATCTAATTCATAAAACTAGTGATTTTTCTGCTTTCGCATAGATGTTAACATTGTTGGCAAGCTCGAAAGGCTACTACGTGTGCGCTCTTCAGCAAACAGTACACATACTTACCATGAAACGTTTTTGAGTCAAGGTTAAAATAGTAAAATCTAAAAAATGTATAGAATAATTGTCTTTAATAATTGTAAAGAAATTAACAATCAGAAAGAACAATTGGATGACTTAAAAAATTTGGTTATAAAGAAATAAAATACCTTTGATTTGTTCTTCTGAAAGCTTTTTAGTCTGAGAATTAAAACAAATCTTTTTAAGTTATAAAAGAACGTAAGTATATTAAGCAATAAAAGAATTAATTTTTTGAATAAAACGTGACGCACATACCTTAAACAAAACTAATAAAAAGCACTTTTTCTTAAAATTGTACTCAAACTTACTTTACAAGGCCCACGTGCCTGCTTCCTTTGAGGGCATATAATTTTGAATTGAATTGAGAGCATTCATAAAGGTCGGTATTAGATATGACAAATAACAGTAGTACAGTGTATTTTAATAACCAATAATATTTAATTAACCAATAGTATTTTAATAACCAATAATATTTGTCATGTAACTAGAGATGGTGTGTCATCATTATCTCAACTATTATGATATAACGCCGACAATCCATAAATCACTTACAACAGGGGACACGAGGAGAAGGGGGGGGGGGTTTGGTGGAAAATGTACGAAAGCGTGCAAGGTGAAAGCATAGTGACTATGGTGGAGGGAGGGGTTAAAATTACGAAAATAATGCGAACGTATTTTATGGATGCCCCTTCATTGAATTGAAAGCAGTGGCGTAGGAACCGGGGGGCTGGAGGGAACTCCCCTACTTTTACACGAAACAGAACAGGTGCCTTTCTACGTGTGTGCCTCTTAAAAGTAATGAAAATGTGCCCCTCTGTCACTGTGCCCTCCATTTTTGACCAACGTTCCTACGCCTGCGATTGAAAGTAGTTTTTACTTGATGTTTACAATTGCTAACTCACTCAGCAGAATACTATTTCAAAAAGAGAATTACCGTTTCATATCCACACATATCATCGACATTTGTTATTGTATCTCTTGCATTAGGCATCACCCACCAAGACCCAAAAACATTGACTGGTCTGAACGTGCTGCCTAGCTATAATCATTTTTTTATTCATGTTTGAAAAATGTAGACTTGCTCCAAGTCTATTTCGTTTCGTTAATCAGTAAAAAGTTAAATATAATAAGAAATGCGGAGGAAAATGCCCTGCGGGGAAGAAAACTTCAGAAAATTCCTGAGCTCTTTCCTCCGCAGGTTATTTTCCTCCACAGTGACAATGTGAACGCTGTGAGCTAACAATGTGTAATCATAGTCAAACAAACAGCGGTCAGTGATTTAAGTGATCTATCAGAATTAACGAATCAACCAAAATATTCATCGGATTGATTCCATGGCTTGGTAAAAGAATTTATCTGGTGTTGCATAAAAAGGCGCTAAGCGCTCTTTAAAATTAAATAATCCTTTCTAATAATTAAAACAAACAAACAAAAAAGAAACGTAGATATAATAAAATATCACATCTTACATTTGAAATACAAACATATGAAAGTTTAATTTACATCAATCTGTTGAAATGATGCCGTGTTTGATATATTTAACGATTCTTTCAATTGAGGAATAAGCGCACTGGCATCTGATTCAATTAAACAATTTCCATGAATATGATGATAAAAGCCCGGGATAAAAGCCGGTCTGACAAAAGATTTGTCGATACTTTTAATGAACAGAAACCTATCAAAAACTTAACAATTCTTAACAAATTTGGAATGAAAGAATGCATTAAATGTGAAATATACTGCAATTGAAATTAAGATTAACCTAAAACTAACCTAACTTATTGAATAGAAGGGAACAGTGTAACCTCCATATAACGGATACCTGTGGGAGCAGTGTTACGGTCTGTCCAAGACAGACAGATGTCCGTTGTTTGGAGGTATAATTCTTTTACAAAGATATGATCAAATAAAATTTTGGGACAAATTTATTTGTCCGCTGTTTGGAGGTGTCTGTTGTTGTGAGGTGTCTGTTGTTGTAAGATGTCCGTTGTTGTAAGGTGTCCGTTGTTTGGGGGTGTCTGTTGCTGTAAGGTGTCTGTTGTTGTAAGGTGTCCGTTGTTTGAAGGTGTTCGTTGTTTGGAGATGTCTGTTGTTTGGAGGTGTCTGTTGTTGAGAGGTGCCCATTGTTGTAAGGTGTCCGTTGTTTGGAGGTGTCCGTTAATGGGAGTTTCACTGTACCGTAGTTCTCTTTGTAGTAGGAAGTAGGTGTGGGATAGTTCTGGAGAATTTGGGAATGCACGAAATTTCCACACAAAATTTTAACAACAAAACATGGATTAAATATTAAAAAGTATTTACAAAAGATCAACGAACATATTTAAAAAGTTCTGAAAATATAAAAACCATTGAAACCATGATAGTACTAATAATAATAATGATAAAAAATAAATCATTGCTGAAAAAAAAATAACGCAAAAAAACCCAAAACAATAAAATGTTTTATGAAGTAAATAAATTAACGAAAGGCCATAAAATAACTAGAAGAAACAAAACAATCAGCAAACTTAGTTTAATAATGAAAAATACTTGTCAAATAATTGAACAGATTGTAAAAACAGAAGGAGTGCCTCATGCTGAACATCAAAAGAACAGCTGCATTTCTTTAAAAAGTTACAACTCCAAAGAAACATCTTAGAAAAAATTATTTCATAAATAATCAATAATCGAAAGAAAAACGTAAAAGTAACAGCATGAAATCAAAGATAAAACTCTTACCATTTTGAAGGATGTGTTATTATTTCTTTGCACAAGTGTTCAATGGTGTACAGCAAAATCAGAGTGATCAGAGGTAAAAGAAGGTTGCGATTTACACAAAGAACTGTCTCTTAAAAATAAGAGGATCAAGTGAATTAAAAAAAACACGGGGGCCAACTTATACCGGGGGTCAAATTTCACTTAATTTAATCACCGAACCAAATTAGCAAACAGAATGAGAAATCTTAATGTAATAAGGTATTTCTCAAGGTATTGTTTTACTCCAACTGAAGAAAAAAACATGCTGACTTTAATTCACGTAAACTTCAAAGAGATTTAATATAAATTAGATAACAGAAAATTGCGCAAATTAAATAATAGGAAATAGCACAAATTGGATAAATGTTTAAAAAAATAAATTATGGTTTTCTAATATTCACCTTCTATGTTATTGCAGACTCTAATTTTCACAATTTTGAAACATTCACAAATATTCATGGAAAACAATCTTTAGAAATTAGTGTTTTCTGAGAAGTCTATTTTAAAGACAAGATAAGGTTCTCTTCTATCCTTTTCAATGAACAGACCAACCCTTTTTAAGTTTTATTTAGAACAGGGGGTAGCACTCCAGACTTGTAGTCACATTTACCTCCTGAAAATACCATTTTTAGCTTCTAGATATTTGAACGTATTTGATCTGCGCAAAAGCATACTAAAACACAGAGAAAATGAATTCCCGGTTTTTTAATAGAAGGAGCCTTAGCAAATTTTGTACCCCCCCACGCTTTTTTTTTTTATTCACTTTCTTTAAAGTTGGTTTAATTATAATAATAGTTACAATTTACAAGAAATCTAACTAATT
>JAYJMH010054391.1:0-13104 GCA_036873815.1 Phacellophora camtschatica | reverse complement strand
AAAATAATTTGATGTTTTTGGCCCTACCGGTTTTGAGGTACAAGCCACCAAACGGGTGAACTTTATTTTGAGACACCCGGTAGAATAAAGATCTCTCTTTCAAATCGGTGCTTTTTGGTGTCAGTCTGTTCTTTATTCACCGTTACATCAGTTTATACAGACCCCAGGAGTTAATCGTGGGATCAAACACCTTGTCTTCTTAGGTAGCACAGCTTAGTACAAGTGCAGTGCACTTATAAACGATCAGTTATCTTTTTGAGGGTTTTTGGAATAATAAACAATAATTCTTAAAAGAGAAAAGCTCGTTAGTATATAGAATAAAGATCTCTCTTTCAAATCGGTGCTTTTTGGCATCAGCCTTTTCTTTATTCACCGTTACATCAGTTTGTACGGAACCCAGGAGTTAATCGTGGGATCAAAGGCCTTCTCTTCTTAAGTATCATAGCTTAGTACAAGTGCAGTGCACTTATAAACGATCAGTTATCTTTTTGGGGGTTTTTGGAATAATAAACAATAATTCTTCAAAGAGAAAAGCTCTTTAGTATATAGAGAAAAGCTCTCTCTTTGAAAGCGATACTTTTTGGCATCAGCCTTTTCTTTATTCACCGTTTTTCAGACCCTAAAAAAATATGGGATCAAATAACTGTGTTATCTCAGCCTAGTATTTTGGTGTGAAAGTTTACAAGTGCATGCACCTTTAAACGATAAATTTATGGGGTCTAAAAATGCAAATGATAACAAAAACCTTACTTATATACCGGGTAATCCCGGGTAAAATGGCAAAAGTAGCAAGCATTGAAGGTATTTTTGTCATTAAGTCTTAAATGGTATGTGTTGTGTTGTTCTGAAATATTGCCACACGCGCCAATCTGATAATATAATTTACAAATATGACGTCACAACCAATTTGAAATACGACGTCATAAAATGTATATCATCTTAATTACTAAATTTATTGTGCCAGCTAAAAGAAACAACCCATATATCAAATATGGCTTTTTCGGACAAATTTAATAATGCAAATAGTTTCTTTATTGGTGTTAATTTTTGTTGTTTTTGTTTGTAACCCTTCTCCAAATATAAAAGCATGAAGAAGTAAAGAGATCACGTGCTTGTCATAGAACCATAGAACCAAAGGCTGTGTCAATGTGCCATGTTTACAATTTAATAGCTGATTGAATTTTGCATAAATTCAAGAAGTGTTAGTCTCGTCTTCTTGTACGCCTATAAGATATTCAAACAAGATTAAAAGATTATTGTTATCATAATTTCAACAAGAGTACCACTTGCAGCGAGAAGTGAAATTACAATCTGACAAGCTGATGGGCTCTCACACTGTGACTATTGATCAAACATATAAAAAATTTGGACAAAACTTATTTGGCTTCATTTTTAAATTTCGAATATTGAATTCCGCGACTGTTGGAAGAATCTGTTTGAAGTAATGATTCCGTTCAAAGAATCCGCTAAAATGCGAAGTATCCAGAGGTTTAAGGCAAACCGTCGTTTGTAAAATCGTCAGGTTGTTAAGAATTAAGTTCGATTTTTGGATGGTAACAACATAACGGTAAGTGAAAAAGTTTTTTATTTTGATGTTATTTTTGAACACGTGCCTCGTTTGCAAGGGCGCAGGAAAGATTGCGCCGTTTTTTCTAAAATGACAGCAAAAAAACAAACAACGAAAGAACAGGGATCTTATGGAGTGAGACTAGAGAAACCTGGCATCGATACTCCCTTCTGATAGTTTGATGGACTCATTATGCGAGAATTAAATTTAATTTCGAACGGGAATTTAAAGTAATTCTTGAAAAAACGAGTTCGAGGCAGAAATGTTCCAGAAATGGCGGTAATGCCAGAAATGGCAGAAATCCAGGATTTGAATTTGTTTGATTATGAGTCCCAGTGACGTCAAATCTGTCAATAAACTGAGCAAGACAAGGGATTCCTGTGATGAGTCTAAAACTTCGGCGAACTTTGAGGATTGAAGACAAGCGATCAACGAACTGCGCGTACGGCGAAGGTTTCAGAAGACAAACAGTTTTATCTTCTTTGTAACAGTCACTGTTTTCGTTTATGTCCAGATTCCGACGAGACACGCATATTTGCAAACATAAGGTTTTAGCTTACACAAAGACCGAAAGCTTGCAAAAGAGACTGCTGAATCAGGCCATGGTTTATTTTTCATTCATCTGCATGGCCTAATTCGGAAATGTCAACCATCCTAACCGCGTTTCCAACGTTTTTTAATCACTGACGGTTTTCAAAGTTAGAGAAGCTATAATCTGTTGTTTTTTATACGTCGGAAGCGTAGAATTCAAAGAAAACGAGATCTTAGGCAAATTTAAACAATCTTTTCAGCAATAAATAGTCGATGAGCTAGCCATGGCTACGATAAATATTCAAGTTTGGGGCGCCCAATGTTGATCTTTATCGTTGTATGCTTTTTTCGTTGACTTTGCCGCGACCTAAAACTCGAATTTGGCAATGACCTCGAAGATGTCGGCATTTGCTTTGTGCAAGCGATCTGAAAGACACATGTGCATGCTGATCATAGCTGCCGACAATTCAATTGTATTTATCCAGAACAAGACCAGCTGAAGGACAAAAAATTAGACAAACAGTCTATTAAAAACGAAACGATTATTCCTTTATCTTCGAGCTTCTCGCTTCGTTTCCTGGTCAACAACAAATCATGCTGATAAGCGAGCTTATAAAAATCGTTTGCATGTCCATTGCGAAATCAAATTGTCATCTGTTTATTAAGAAAAATCCACAATAAAATTTATCATGTCACATAAACTGTATAATGTCATCAGTGAACTCAAACAAATTTAAATCTTTCAGACTGTCCACAATCCAGCTTTTAAAGACGTTTGCGGCAAAAACAGTCATCTTAATTAGCATTGAATAAATCAATGTTGTGAATGATATGAGGTCAGGCCTGAGCCAAAGAGGTAGAAAATACCCATCCTAAACAATTCAATTTTCGCTATTATTCATTTTAATGTAATGAAGTTATAAAGTTATTAGTCTTATTAATTCAAGTATTTAAATCTGGTTTCAACATGATCATCAATGCGATTCTAACACATACAAGAGCAAGGAAGTTTCATCAATGCGCATTCAGTTTAAACCTTTGACCAATTAAGCTACATTTCATCTACAACAAAGTGTATTGTAATAAATGCTAAATTCAAATTTCGCCTAAACAATCACTGAAAGTCGCTAAACACATATATCCTCGTTCGCAAAATCCTCCTTGCAAATAATGGAATGAACGTTTCACGCCAAGGAAAGATGAATTCTTGTTGGTTCTGGTTCTGGCTGGTGCAAAATAGAAAAAATGACCCATTACTGGTAAAACAGTGTGTTGGGACAAAAAGCCTTCGGGAGGAGTTGCAACAGCTGTTTGTACTAGCAATTGAAAAGCTAACTTTTGCGAGCGAGAGGTTGATCTGCACGAAATTACGAAGGATGCATGGTATAGGCTAGTCAATAGACTTGCCCCAATCTCTTTTTTGGGAAGAAAAGGAAAGAACAAATAATTTCTCCCTCCTCTCTTCTCTTTGTCTCCTTTACAGTTTCTTCCATTTTCCCCAAGGTTAAAAAAGAAACAGTCTTGGGGCAGGTCCACCTACTCGACCTCATCATTCGATAACATCAGCTCGATATGTAGATGACACGTTCAGCATGTTCAACAAATAACCCAAAATATGTGGATGATCTGTTTGATGTGGACGAGGTGTCCACCATTCCGGAATATGTGGACGATTCGTTTTTACTATTTGTGTTATATGTATTTGCTGTAAGCAACAATTTCCGAAACGTGTATTAGACATAAGTGCCTTGTCCGTTTACGGTTGAAGGCGGACAAACAAAGGTGAAAAAAATAATAAAACGTTGAAATATTAAAATGGATGGCAAAAGTTAACATTTCTAGCTCCATGCCCCTTAGTTTTTAGAAAATGACGCCATCATCATTCCATCTTTTGATTTTTAGCAATGTGACAAGAAATAGGGAACGAGCTAGACTCACTACAAAAGTCGTCAGTGGCTCCTCCGCCTAATATTCCTCCGTTATACTGACTGGAGCGAAAACAAACGAAAACAACAAAGAGCGAAAGTACAGGGAACTTATGTAATGAGTCTAGGAAAGAGCTTCGTCGAAATTTGTTAGAATAAGAAAGAAACAATTTCGTGAAAAAAAGACTTATTGAACATGAACATGACAATGCGATTTTACACTCTAAACAATATATTGTACGCCTTTCAACAAAGCCAAGCAAATCACTATAAACAAACCCGACAAGCTTTGTTGTTTATTTTGATTTGATCGAGTTGACTCAAAGGTGAGAAATCTATCGTTTTCAATCAGAAATCCTGAATCCTATGTTTCATAAAATCTGCCCTTGCTATTTGAATATCAAAGCAAAAAGGAGCGATAACTAGCATTAAAACAGAAGACATGTAAAAGCATCGTTATTTCAGTGCTATAAAACATGATGCAGAAATTCAAAGAACGACAACGCGGAAAACTTTCCTCCCCAACGACAGTAAAAACATTCGTAAATATATATGTAACTAAAGGCAAACTTACCAAATATTTCCAACCTTCTTGACGACGAGATGTTGACTTTCTCGTGCCTGTCGCTGAATCGCTGGGTATTCGAAATAATCTGCAACGGCATTAAGATGATACTTGAGCAATGCATCAATAATTTGATTTCATTTATAAAGAAAATGCAATTTTGAAAACGAGTCAGATACCTAATCTAACAAGCCGTAAGCGCAATAAACCATATCTCAAGATTGTTTGCAGGGCAGTTTATTGTTGTCTTGTCATAATGGTCTCGTGTTAAATAGATTAAATTTTATGAGTGGGACTCATCAAGGTGACGGCAGCATCGTGCATACACGGCACTTGTCGGAAGATATGTGCCACGGGATGTGGAATTTCTCAAAAAATTTATCAAGAACGCAGAATTTTCATACAATTTTGACGGCTTGACCGAGTTATTCTTTAACGTGAATTGTTAGCTAAGTAGAAATTGCATCAGAACTAGAAATAATCGAAACAGCAGATTTACAGTGAAAATTATGCGAAACGGATGATTTTACTCACTCTGCTTGATAACCTCAACTATTGTTGGGGGTGGACCAAAAAAAAAAATTACGCCACTGGCAAGGCTATCCTGCAAATTCTGTTCGTTACTAGGCCGTAAACATATCGCATATAAAAACGGCAAAAGATTAAATTTAAGATATCACTCAACTTTCTGCGATTATTCTAAGGCACACAAATAACGAAAGTAAAATAGGGCTTTTTTAAATTAAAGCATTTCTGGAAAGTTCATTTGGTGAATTCGATACCACAGCGCGAAGTCGATCAGACAGATGCGAAATGTAAATGGCCAATGTAGTCGATCAGACAGATGCGACATGAAATAAAACCAATGAAACATGTTAGCCTTGGATTTGAATTAGCATGATTTTACTCACCTAAATATCGTTTGCTTTTCCTTCAGTTCTTTAGGCTTTGAATTTTCAAATCGAATAGACCACCGACAACAACATTCCGTCTCCCAACCCAACTCAAACGAAAATTCCCAATTTACGTATGTCACGGTGAGTAAAATCATACTTTCAAAAAAATCCATTGACCGCGCGGCCCATTACGGTACAATGCTTCCTTAGAATGCTTACTCAGTGAAATGATTATGTGGTATTTACCACATGAATTACCCCCTCCCCCAAAACAACGTTGCTTCGTTAGTAGATAGTTCCGTCATTGTGCTCAGTCATTTCCCCCCATATTATCGTGTGATAAATTGTCGTTAATCAACATTGCTATAAGAGGGGAAACCGGAGCGCGAGCAAAACAATTTGTCAACGTTTTCTAAAACATTTGACAAGCATTGAAGACACCATCTTTAAAATTTCCCCGCGAAAAATGTTATTCTGCAACGACTGTTAGGTAAACACTTAACTCGCCAAATCAGACGTCACTCCTTCGCCACACAACTTTCAATACCGTCAAAAATGATTAAATAATTGCAAATGTTCATGTTTAAATGATTTAGAATCCGGCTACAAAATCCAAACAGTTGTTTTATTTACATATTTTTGTTTTTCAAACAAAACTTTAAGTTACTATGACAGTTACATTATATTGTATTGCAATTTACTCTTGGTCTAATCAACTCAAATCTATTAATCTCATAACTTAATTATGTTCTAAATGATACAATCAAAAATACAATACAGTAAGGCCTCGCAGTTAAGAAGCAACTGATAAGAAACTCTTAGGCTGATTTCTCAAAATAGCAATACGAAAACAATAGAAACTATTTTAAAATCATATGAGTCAATCTGAAAAACTAGTTTCTTAAATGCCGGGCCTTACTGTATAGCAACGAGACAATTAAATAGATACAACCACGGGTAAAAGAAATCGTCTGATTTCACTTGAAAATTCAAAGATGTAGACCAGATTGTTCTCAATGTTCTTTTGTTTACGATAGTGTTGGCTTGTCAATTGAAAAACATGTCAGTCAATCAAGGATGCATTCAGCGAAAAATCGTATTCTAATTAAAAAAAATCACATGATTTCTGTTGCCCTCAATGGTGAAAACTCATTCGTTACCCTCAAAATAGAAGCGAGTTTTTGCTAAACATAAACCATGGGCATTAATAAAACGCGAGTTGTCGTGAGATGTAGTTGTCATGAGTTGTGGTTGAGAAAGATAATTTTCTTTTGTTCACTCACACATACACATCACGGGTGCGGGGACACACTCACACATCACGGGTACATGGACACAGGGAAGAATAACAACTCACGTTTCGTAATGCGCATGCATAAACTCTTTAAACTAACTATAGATAACAAAACTATTTCTAAAAATTGTTTGAAACGATAAATTAGATAAAAAAGGTACCATCCCCTAAGCTTCATCAATCAAATAGATATTGGCTTTTTGTTGGCTTAGTCGGCCACTTTGCTTCTCATTCCTCCCCCAATATTTCTCTCCCCCCCTCCCATATCCCCCAACAATGGTTTTACAATAATTTTGTCTAAAGCCCTTATAACCGTGATAAAGAATATATGCTCTTAAAAATGCCAGAAAAACTGGACGTATAATAAGATGTTTCAGAAAAGCAATTTTGTTGGACAAACGTTTTTAACTGCTACCAGCAGAAATGTTTGCCAATAAATGTTTCAGATATTTGAACAAGCTTTTGACATCACGCGCAAATTTCTTAAGTTTTTGCAATAATTCTTGCTGATTTAACGGGGACTTTAGAATCCCAGCAAAAGCCAATTCTCGGACAACTAGGCCTTCCACTTGCACGAAACGTGCTGCTCTATGCCCCCGGGAGAGAAAGGCAAAAGTCCGTACTGGTAATGTTTAAATGTCCGCATTAGATCCAGCTCTGACCTGTACCAGTGTAAATACCTTATAGAAGAAAGCTATCTGAGCGAAAAATACATTAGATCTGCTTGGATCTGACCCAGTTTCTTTGGTGTGAACGGACCATTGAATTTTAAAGCCGTTTTTTGGGATGATAAAAAGTATATGGATCTAACATACATTGTGTATATCTTGTAGTGCATAACAAAAACGTAAGGCCAAAATATTTGCTACGCTACAAATTAAATTAAAACAGTTTAAATCTCAGTCAAGTTACCTTCTTTTCAATCTTCGCCATGTCTTGAATGTTGGCTTCGGAGAGACAAATCATGCACATTATTCATTTGTGGCATTATTTCCGAATATACCTGGTACAGTGACATTTTGGGTTGGCGTAATATAAATCTTTGCTTGCACGGCCACACCGTGCGATTTTCAAACATTTATCAAACAGGTTTTTCCAGCAGAAGTCGTCGACACAAGGGTGAAAGGCAGACAAACAGAATCTAACAAAATACATCAAACGTAAATTCACCAACGCTAGCTCATTTCTCCTTCTTCGGCCACAGCTGGTAAAACCACAATCGGTTCACCGTCAGAAAAAGTCATTTTACTCCCATCATGCTTATGCCGTCTGTGATGCTTTCGGAGAGAACTCGGGTCCGTGTAAGATTTATCACAATCGCCAAATTTACAGCGATATGGCTTCTTTTCTAAATGCGTTCGTGTGTGTTTAAAGCGATCGCTCGAGTTAGCGTAACTTTTATTGCAGCCTTCATAAGGGCAGCAATATGGCCGTTCTCCTGTATGTGATCTCATGTGAATTTTCAAATTGTCCAGTCTTGCAAAACTTTTGTGGCAGCCTTCAACCATGCAAATATGCGGTCGTTCGCCTGTATGACTTCGAAGATGTGTTAAAATTTTGTATCTAAAAGAAATGAAATGTGTTCAAACAAAGACAATGAACAATGTAGCGGGTGGTGACGTTAATACAACAATTAAAAACGATCATGTTGATGAAAAACGCTATAAAAGAAGGGCTAAATCAATTTCTGCAATGTCCAATATTTCTCCAACACATTAAAAACAATGTAATTTTGCCGGTTTGAAAGCGACCTGGTTTTGATGCATGGTATAATTGTTATGATAAGTAAATAAATCACGTTATTGCATGTTGCCATCACTTCATATCGTTAGAAATGTTATAAGTATGATGCAAAAATATCAATTTAGCTCTCACGTTAGCAAAAAAACAAATCTTTGAAATTCATGACAAAATAAAATTTTGGTGATTTTTCAAACGTCTGAACTATTATTTGAGTCACCCGGTAGAGAAACCATCTAAGATTACATGGTACAAAAATTAGTATCTCTGTGAGATCCAGGAAAAACGAACCTGGACCTCTAACAAAAGAGTAATTTAAGTAAAAAAAATTTAATAAAATAATTTTACAACAATGATGAACAATATTATTGATTGCCCAAAAAACTGTACAAGATTTGTTTGAGTGCCTTTGTGCAGAACAATAGACAGACCTCAGAAATCAGTATTGAAAAATACCTTGCATCAAAACGTTTGCCATCTCTTGTGCATCCTTTCCATAGACATCTATATTCCTGAGGACTGATTGGTTTGGCATGTTGGCTTGTTACATGTGTCACCAAATCTTCTTTAGACAAAAAATGTGTGTTACAGCCATCCCAGTAACAGCTAAACAGCTGTGGAACTGTCAAAACCTTAAAAGACAAAATGTATTCCATTAATTTTGTATGTAAGCTCATTTAATATATATGAAAAAAGCAAAAATCTCTTTCTAAGAGTAACCATTGCATAAAAGGGTCATTGAGGATTTCTCTAATTTGTGTTCATACAATCAAGAAAATTCCAAATCTTCAAAAATTTTGTTATCCAATTTTTAGCCACTATCGTTATTTCGTTTCATCATTGCTTCATTACGTCGTAGTTTTGCAATATTATTGCTTCGTAATTATCGTAATATAATATTGTTGTTGTTTGGTCATGTCCCTATATTGCTGTTTTGTCATGTCGTAATATCCATATTCTATATTATCATATTTTTTTTGTTTTGTAATATCGTAACATTTATTTTTGCTTCTTAACATTATAAAAGCAATCAGAAAAAATTCTGATTAATTGATTTTTGTACTTTGGATGAATTTTTATCTTCTCGAGTTTGCCTTTGGAAGTAAGTAAGTAGGTAAGGTCGAAGGCAAACAAAAGTCTCCTTTCTCGTTTGCTTCTACCCAAGATGGGTTGAGGAGAACGCCACTCCAGTCCATGATTCTGATAACCTGAGCTGAGTTCGTATTTAGTTACCGACCTCAAAAAGAGAGACAGATGAGTTGGCTGTGGGTTTCGTAGTAAGAAGTTCTGACATTTTGTCCTGAACCCACGCTCTCATAGAGTTTTGCTTTGAAACATAGCACCTTTGAAACATAGCATAACATAATTTTAATGAAATGTCGATAAATATATTTGTTATTTCTTATCAGAAACTGCTTATAAGACATTGTATAGTAGCCTCTTCCAGAAAATTAAGAAACTTTACTAGAAACTATCAGAGGTCAATTTGAAGTAAAGAAACATTTTGATTTTTGTTTATGAGTTGCAAAGTTACTTAAAAATAATTGTATTATCATATCCTAAATAATTCTAAAAATATCATTTTTATTATGGTTGGATTCTTTCTTGCAATTTCTGGGCTCAAAACGTTATGCTCATAAATGAATTATGATGAATTGTGAATTTTCTACTATAGCCCAAAGCCAAGTTTCTTATAACAAAAATGAGCTTCCTGTTGATTGGCTATTTTTAAAAATTCACCTGCAGTACAATTAAAATTTATTGAAATTTTTGAAAAATGTATGAAAAATTAATAATGCATTTACAATAATTATATTTCAAACAAAGCCTGTAAAAGATTGCTGAGTGTTAAGTGTTAAAGCAAAGTGTTAAGCCTTTCATTAAAAATATGTTTTGAAAGACGCAACTGACCTGCTGAGCTGAAATCACTGTTGCTGGCCCTTGACAGTTAGTGCCTCCTTGTACAGTATTCAAAACACCCGTACTATAAAGCTCAAGTTGAAAGAATGTTGGTTGATTTTCTGCCACATTCAAAGAAAATCCATTGACTTGTGCCGGGACTGTTGAAAGTTCATACTGGCCAAGATCAATTTGCTTGTTCCCATCTGCTAAGATATCTGACTAAAACATGACAAAATATATTTTATTAAAATTTATAGAGTAAACATAAGGATATCCTAGACACTAGCTCTATGTTCCGAAAACCTTCAATAATTTACAGAAGATGTTAGAATTTACAGTAGGAGTTACAATTTAAAACCAAAACATGACAGTCAAAGGTCCATTAATATTGATTGAGCATGATCCTTGGAGTCTTTTATCATCAAAATCTTACCTTTTAAACATCAAATAAACTACCTATTCTTTAAAGCAAAGATTCAATATGCTAGAAAATTATGATAAAATCTGTTTCAATTTGATTTTTATGCCCATTTAAAAATAACTATTTTTAATTTTTTACTGGTCGATTGCATAACACTAACCAAACATAATTACCATAAGTCCTAGAATTATTCTGCTGGGGGTTAATTGATTTTAAGCCTTCTTGGGTGGGATAATTCGCAGTTTGACACTTTCCTAAGGACAATGACATAAATATGAATACTGCGGGATAACTATACATCGAAAAGAACTACATACATAACAGAGTTCGCAAAAAATATGAAATAACAGGCTTAATGAAGTATGAAATTCAAGGGTCAGGTAGGGGCTTAATTTGAGGGGGGTTACTTTGAGGATTTCGGTAAGTGTCACCTGCCTAATTAAAGCTAGTAACCTCAAGTTTATGAATGAATGAATATATAATTCAAATTCCACTACATTAAATACTAAATAACAACAAATACAACCAATAAAGAAAAAAAATACAAATTAGTATGATAAAGTAATATTGTTAAATATAAATAATTAAATGAAGATCATATAGCAGAATTCTTAAAGGAGGAGCTCTCAAAGTAGATAAACTAACAAGAAGAGAGCCCCCTGTCATAAAACCCATTAATTTCAAGTTAAGGTTAACTGAATATCTAAATTGTCCAATTAAAGATTTGAAATATAAGTTTAAGATGTTTTGCAATGGCATTTAAAGCAAGTTTTATAAATATATTTTAAAATTCCTTTTAAATAAACATTTTGAATAGAAATTTCTAATTGCTACGGGCAAATCATTCCATAGCTTTGCCCCCATATAGCGAATGGATCTCAAACCATATTGTAGTGTGTTTTTCTTTGTCAAAAATAAGTCACCTCGAGTGGACTGCCTTGTTGCATACTGATGAATAGATGAATTTAAAGAAAAGAAGTCGTGAAAACAAAGGGATGTTAACTCATTTGTTGATTCATAAACAAAAGCTAGTAATTTAAGTTTAAAAATTTCTGAAAGTCTAAGTAATTTTAAGTTTCTAAAAATAGGAAAAGTACACCACACGTTCTCACTAATTTTTTTGAAAGTTTATTGAGATAATATTTCCAACTGAGATGTTCATCCAAGAGAAGGCCAAGAAATTTAACATATTTTACTCTGCAAATATGTTTTTCCCCTATTTTTATTGTAATATCGGGAAGGACAGAAACTGCAGAAGAATGAAAGATAACACAATTAGTTTTCTTTATATTTAATGAGAGTTTATTTGCATCAAGCCATCTTTTCACATATTTAAGTTCAGTATTAACTTTTTATAACAAGGTTATCTAGTGATTCAGATTCGAAATAAATATTTGTATCATCTGCAAAAAGGTAGAATCTCTGAGACATCATTAATGAGTTTTTTTGAGACATCATTAATGAACAGTAAGAAGAGCAGAGGTCCGAGTACTGATCCCTGAGGCATACCACATGTTATTTTCAGATTTTATCTTGAGTGCAAGCCCACATATGATCTATTCTATCAAAATAGTACTCCAGAAATGAATTGGATTGCTCCATCAAAATTGTGTAAATTTATGGTACTTTAACCCTTTCCTTGTCATTAACTACGCAACTCAAACATGTGATAAAAACCCCAAAAGCGGTCCGTGCTCTTTTCAAGGAATCAAGGCCAGACCCCAAAAGCGGTCCGTGACAAGGAAAGGGTTAATTCATGCTAGAAATTATAGGGAAAAAGTAAAGAAGCATTATTTTGAAAATGCCCTCCAGCAGTATTTTACATGAAGAACCCAAGACCTATTTTTACACATTTAAAAAAATAATTTTATACTTTTTTATATCTATCGTTTTTTTGCATAAACAATATACTGAATGATGACATAATCATTCATTGCTTTTTTAACTGTTTATGTAAAAAAACGGAGATATAAAAATATGTAAAAAGTTGATTATTAACTTCTTCGAATAAAGTATTTTGGCACTTTGCAATAGAAAATAATAGTAGTCAGCAGGGTATTTACAGTCTCCGTCATTTAATGCGTGCGATCGCACGGGCACGCATTGGCACACGCATGAAGCTGATAATGCGAGCGATAAACCGCACGCATGAATCATCACCTTTCACCCCTAATATTTCCTTTATAAAATTAATTTTGGAACAGTTTCAAGGTAAAATATTGGCCCCGTTTATGTTTTCTAAAACATGGCAATATCAGCTGTG
>JAYJMH010054380.1:0-13104 GCA_036873815.1 Phacellophora camtschatica | reverse complement strand
CTGAATCTTCCCCACCAAAATATAGATTCAAAAATGACTACTGAAAATGAGTCATTTAGCCCGCTTGACCCCCTTAATTTGCAGTTTCTTGAAAGCGGGGATCTACTCTACTTGGAAAATCGTAGGCAATTCGTATTTGTATGCACACAAATCAACATGAGGCAAGAAAAGTATATGCGTTCCTTAAGGATCCGTGCTTGGACCATATGTAAATGATATAAAAAATGCAGTAAAATTTGAACGACGAATCTTCGCTGACGATAAAAACAGGCATCAGATACTGTAAACACCCGCATATAAGAAATTTATTTTTAAGCAGTTTCTTGTCTATTAGGCTCCAAATGAATTTCCAGGGTTTAAGTATTTTATTTGAAAAATCACTAAATTGCTGCAAATATTCTGTAAACTTCAAAACATCAAAATATTTAGTGGGAATGATAATGCATGTGTATATAAGTGTAAATTCGTCAGTACATTGATCAAGTTTGGTTTGGAAATATTATATTAGCAATATATCTATTCAATCAATCAATCAACTATTTTCATAAAAATACCGTCTAAAATACATGTTACAAAAGAATTAATAAACCTTGCCCGCTAACGTAAAATCTAAGTAAAAAGTAAAATTTTCCAAAATCTTCAGGCTAAAGTATCTTAAATTGAGTTATTCCTCATGTCATGAATAAATGAAATGGAGAACTTAATCAACTTATTGTTGAACTCACAAACAAAACAAAATTTTATGTTTACAAACTTTCAAGAAAAAAATTGATAGGAGATACTGATATTGATGGATCTAGAAATATGCTTAAAATTTCTAATTTGTTTGACAATAAAATGCAAATGCGAGCATCATCAATACTTAATATGAGCAAACAGCGCTGCAAAAACATTAAATTACATTAAAAAACAACACGTGTATGTAAAATAGCATACTGCTCTGCCATGTGTTTGAAGCTGAACAAATATTCAAATTCGTATTTTGTTGGTACTTCGTTTTCCTTAATTTGAACTGAACAAAATACTCAATTTTTCTTTCTAGAATTATCCTCCTTTCAGTGACAAAAGGTTTACAAATTTTCTACACGTAATTTTCTTCTCTTTTTTTCGTAAACATTTTAATTTACCACCAATAGCTATTAAATTTGCGACCAATAGTTTTATTGACGTTGTAGATTTTAGGAGGAACCTTTCGAAACCTTTCTAAATTTTTGTTGACACAATACAGAAACTTGATTTCTGCTGAGCTGCAGCCTCGTGTGCGCAGGTTACTGTGCTGATGTTCATGAAGAGGCTTAATGTCAACAACAGCAATATTCAGAACTTTTGAAAATGCCACTCACTGCAAATCCAAATCAACCGCAAAACAAATTATTTTGCTATTTTGAGCATAAACAACACGACGAGATCAATAAAAGATTCAAGGATGGGCATTAACTTTTAACTGTTTTTGGTTTTATGAAAACAAGAGTCATGCTGAAAACTGCGCAAGAAAAACTGAGATGGAAGTCATGATATGGAAGTGAAAAAAGTACACCCACAAATGCGTAACTTGATACACAAGATTTTTATGAGTCACATTGAAAAATGTTGTTGACACTCAAAACGATTATCAACAACAATTTGTGTAGCTTGTTTTGTTTTGTTTTTGTTTCGTTTTTCTATGCATGCACGGGCCTTAGGAAAAATAAAAACCCATTTTATTCGTTTGTCAATTTTCTCGCTCCACCTATTCTACATTCCATGTTCTGCTTTGCATTGGGATAGGCGTTTTCGAAAGTATGTTTGGCCCGCTAACAAATTTTATTTAGAACAGATTTTAATTTCGTGTAAAAATTCGAGCTGGCGGATGCCAACAGTGTTTAGAAATTTTGAGATGTCGGCCACGAAGTATGAGTGTTTACATCGAGTGTACTAGAAAAAGAAACATAAAGCATTTCTGAGCATAATTGCGAATATGTACAGTACATACCGCGATAACACTTTAACGACAGAAAAGTCAGGTGCCCTTTTTAAAAAATTCTGCCCGTTTACAAAATAGAAAGTTTCTTGTTCATCCTAGGTTTTGTTATTTGAAGTATTTTTCTGTGCCCCAGTCAGTAGTTTAAATTATGTTGAAATCAGGAGGAAGATCTTTTGTGCAATTACATAAGTCATTTATTGTCATTTCAATCACAGGAAAGTCTTTTGTTCTTCATCCAAGGACCTCAGAGAAAGAACCGGGGTGTCGATTCCGAAAAAATCCATTTTGGAAATTTATCAAAAGTTTATGTTGCATAAAATGTTGCATGTTTGCAACCTCGAACCCAGAACTATTTCATTCAGAAGAAATACCCCTACCTACATACATACCTGCAAATTTTGCGTAAATTTATGCGAACTAGTAAATCTCTGCCGCAACAAAAAAATTAATTTTTCGAATCCTACACTGGCCAATTGTTTTTCATGATACATTTAGTTTTTGTTTTCTAAGGCGATATTGTGTTTGTTTTTTATTATACGTCACCATACGCTGCCTTGTTTTGTTATTCATTAATCGTTTTTCATATTCGAATTTGGAATCAAAATAAAAAGTCAGTCGTTTTTAGGCATTGACAAGGGGGGCTGAGCCGCCCTTCGCCCCCTCCCCCAGCTCTACAGCACTGATAGTGATGTAAAGGTTTGGAATATGTCAGGGATTTCACTTGAAAAAGTATGTCCTGACCAGAGAAAGAGACGTAGGAGCCGGAGGAGTTTGTGAATGCCTTTTTGATGGCATGAAGCAGCCTTTCTAGGTTGCAATTTACAATCCAACTCTGCCAGGGCCTCTTTTAACATAGTAGCTAGGGGGAAATTCTCTCCCCCCTCCCCAGCCCCAGTCACATTCCTTTGTTTTCGACCATTGGCTTTATTGTCCCTTTTTCGCCTTTTTCGCCTTATTGTCCCTTTTTCGCTTTATTGTCCCTTTTTCGCTTTATTGTTCCTGATCTCAATGCTATCAAAAACGCAATTTCACAAAAATTTAATAAAATTCCATTGTAAATAAATTAATTGGCAACTTTATTAATTCAAAAATGTAAATTCTATCAAATCAATATGCTTTTTGTGCTACATTCAAGCTGAGAAGTAAGCCATGTTGCTGCGGAGGAGAATTGGAAGAAACTGCGGAAGAGAATTAGAAGAATTAGAATAAATGTGTCCTTCTATCAGAAATGTTTCTCATGACATATTTCTTCTAATTTTTCTCCGAACCTCAGAGAGAAAACTCTCATTCGAATTGATAAACATTTTTGAAAAAGAAACTAAACTACTTGGACTGTGAACTTTGGGCAACAAGCTCACTTTTGAAAAACGCATAAAGAAATATTTGTAAAGAAGCTGGGAAAAATTAATTCTTTTTCACGAATCTCGCCCAACAAACCTAAACTAATAATGAATACATTTGTTACTGTACACTTTGATTCATACAATTTTGGAATTGAACGTTTGATAAGAAGGTGGATGATACTGTTCACATTTTTGCTTGAAAACCAAATTGTATCGTCATCTGCATAATTACAAATGTTGACATTACTTAAAAGGAAGAATATACTGGTCCAATAATTAATCCTTGTGGAACGCCTTGCTTAATTCTCATCCACTGACAATATGATGTTATTATTTTTATTCTTTCATTTCTCTCCGTTAAATAGTCTGGTCTCCATCTAGACATAATCTGTTGTTTCAATGATCCAATTTTTTGTATTTTATGTTATTGTAATCCATGTTCCAGTTTCCCTACCGAATTGTCCACTCCCGATTTCTCTTTCCTTGTTGCTTTTGGCATGTTTAAAAATTTTCACGACTCAAAAAATCCTCAGACACAACCAGCTGTTTTTGAGAATGAATTCGGTACCACAACAGTCCAGAAAAGTGGTCAACCTTCCCCCGAGCGTAAAGTTTGATCTTGAGAATCTTTCAATGGAGAATAGGCGTGGTTTGGGTGTGGCATATAATTTTCTTTTGTTTTTCTTCAACCTTCCCTCCGATGAGTGACCGTCCGACTGCCATGTTTTCCTGACTCTGCTCTGTTACACCGCAGAATACATGTTTTTTTTATAAGAACAACCTTTTATAATAAACACCCGACTGAAATTTGAGTAAGAAAATTGGTATTTCTGAATACGTTGAGTACAAATAAAGTATGCAATGTAGAAGTCAGTCCAAAAATAATAACAAATCCAGGCTAAAACTGTTCTTATAAAATGTTCTTATCTTTTATAAAAAAAAATATGATCTTTATCGTCACGTGAATTTTCTCATGGAAATATTTAAAATCGGTTATTTCTCTGTATTTTTGCCATTTTATGTCATCAGTGATCATATAAATTATGCATTCAAACAAAATCATAAGAAAAAATTCTTAAATTCTTCTTGTGACTATGATTAAAATTATACGCAATTTAAATTTTTTGAGAATGTGTTTTCTCTACTCCAAGACCTGTTTTAGCCAGTCAATATATCAAGATCACCCACCCCTCAAGCAATTTTCGTTCTTGTTCTTCGGTGAAGTCATTCGTGTGAATGAGCAACACCATGCCTGAATAAAGATTTTATCATATTTTTTGTCGCTATTTTAGTTTTCTACAAATAATTAATAATTAAACTGAGCAAAAAGAATTTTACTCACTGTTTTCGCCTCAGTAAACATCTAAATTATCCATTCGACTGAAACATATTCTAGATTAGATATAGTTATTCTTGATCTCAAGAACCTGAAGATCCACTGCACTTGAGTGATTTTGTCGATTGTGCACCAACAAACGACCCATACACATGATTGATTTTCTGCAATGAATTTGGGTCGACTCAACAAGTGGGTTTTAAAAACAAAAGAATTTCGAACATGACAATGCAATCTTGACATGATAAAAATAGTTATCAATATGGATTGAAATCAATAAGATATCGAGGCGTGGTTTTTTATTTAAAAAGAAATTGAAAACACTTTTGCAACAATTAGTGTAATGTGGATCTGCTGAAAATTTGTTCATCCAGTCTTTCGGTATTATTTAAAATTATAGAGAAAAATTCCCCTTTTAACTTTTACGCCAGGGGGTGCTCTCATCCCGTTAGTTTGCCTACTTAATAACTTAATAACTTAATAACGAAACGAAATGAAATTGCAATTTAGCGAACAGAGAAAACAATCGTGATTAGCTGGCTGCGTCGAAGGTGTGAGATCTATTCTCTATGGTGAGAAATCGCATTGTCATCATATTATGAACTGAATCTTTGATTATTCTCGGTGGAGCGGCTGGCAACACCAAGAACAAACTTTGTATCAGGTTGTAATAAGTAGAAAAATTAATTTATGCAATCAAACCAAGGCAAAGAAGTATGTTGATCTCGAAATTGGATAATAGATTACCTTAAATTGCGACATGTGGATAACAACTTGTTATTTTACAAATATTTGCTAAAATATTGAATCTTAACACCAAGAATATATTTAGAATATTTAATTGTCATTAGTAGCTATAACAAATTTTGATGTAAACAATAAATTTTTTCAAAACTTATCAGTTATGATATTGGAAAAAACAATGCGATAATTAGGCCAAATATCTTGAATTCTATCAAGCCGTTTCTTGAACTCACAAGAAACTATAAGTATTATTTGCCCACGAAAAATTATGAAAATTTTTAGCTCGATTTTTTTAAAAGACATGTGTAAGCTCAGGCTACAAAAAGCTTGAATTTTATCGTTTATCATGAAATATCAATCTTAGAAGTGCTTTTTATGTTATTTTTTGAAATCTTCTTTAAAAAATAAAATATTTACATCACATCTACTTTTTTGCCTCGTCGTTTACACGTGGTGGACAGTTATAGCAAAACATTTATAATTCATGCATAAACTAAAAATAGCTTTTGATTTGAAGCAAGATGATACCCCCGGGAGGAATCTACGTCAATGTATGCAAAATAGAGTTTTCAATTTGCAGAGTTGTTATTCGACAGTGCTATTGGTTGATTTTAGATTGTGTACCAATTACATTGTTCATGCAAACATATCTTTTTCTCGCCTTTGTTTCACAATAATTTACACGAAATTTCATTGGTCAAAAATTTTTAAATGCTTTTGTTTAATGTCGTCAATATCATTTTCCATCGTTGCGTAGTTACTGTCAAAATCTAGCCAATCAGAGCGCGCTTTTCTCAACCATCTTGGTTGAGCAAGTTAACAAACACGAGATTTTTATTTCACCACTTGCTGGACAGGAAGAAACCGTAAAGGACAAGATATTTTAATTGCAAACGTGCAGCCTCAACTTTTAACCAACATGGATGCAAATCAACACATGCTAACGTTCGAAGAAGTTTCTCGGCTTGATGAAGTGCTCAGCACCGCCATAGAGGTTCATGGTCGTGGAAATTTCCCAACACTCAAGGTTCAGCCAAAGACTTTTATCAGGCTGCTTATGTCTAGGCTCAAAGATCAAGATATTTTAGTAAATGATGTTCGCCTGAACGGCAGTACAGCAAGCTATGTTTTGAATGTTGAAGATGGAACTATGAACGATTTGGCTCACAATGATCTTGACCTTATTTTTAACGTTGAGCTAAAGACCCTTTCACATTTCCAGCAAGTGAAGACTGCAGTATTAGAATCGCTCAAGGACTTCCTCCCAGACGGTGTTTCAAAGGAAAGGATGAGCAGTTGTACCTTGCAAGAGGCATATGTGCGTAAAATGGTCAAAGTTGCAAATAAACCTGATAATTGGTCACTAATGGCTCTTACGAACAAAGATGGACGAAATATTGAACTGAAGTTTGTCGACAATATGAGAAGGCAGTTTGAATTCTCGATTGATTCTTTCCAAATTATTCTCGACTCAATTCAGAATTTTTATAACTTGGCCAATGTCACTATGACTTCGAAGTTTTACCCCTCTGTTGCTGCTGAGTCGGTTTATGGAGATTTCATGGAGGCAAGGAGCCATCTCATTGGCAAACTCATTGCCACTAAGAATCCTGAAGAAATTCGCGGTGGAGGGCTTCTCAAATATTGTAATTTACTTTCTAGACAGTTTACACCAGTCAATGACGACTTCAGAACATTGGAAAAGTATATGTGCAGTCGATTTTTTATCGACTTCAAAGATATTTATAGTCAACAACAAAAACTGGAAAATTACCTTGACAGTCGATTTTTTGACAAAGATAACGACAAAAAATGTAACTATTTGATGATTTTGTACGAAGTTGTTGAAAATTCTACAGTTTGCCTCATGGGACACGAGAGACGACAAACCCTCCAGCTCATACTAAATATGGCAAACCATGTCATATCCCCTCCAAAGTATCAGCAAATAACTGTTTTTTACTCAATACCTAATTACATGTATCCAGACTGCAGCTCGACGGCAATTCGTGGCTTACCGGAGTATGTTATGCTTGGAAAATGGGAATCCTCGTCCGCAAACAACGAACCAAAGCAGGTCCCCTGCTACTGAAAAGGCAACCCTGTGATGGAGAAAATTAATGCTGCCTGGCTGCAGCGCCAGCCAGCCAGCGGGAAGATTACAAAATATATAAACCTGATTACAATACGTTTTGACATTGCTACTCTTCACAGCAGCTGATGTGTTAGAACATGTGTATTTGTATTCAACTTGGTTTCAAAATAAAATGCATCAAAATTCACATAAAAATATATATATTGATAAGAACTTTTTTAACAGTCTAACTTAGTGTAGTGGAAGCTTTATTTTTTCAGCCAAAAACACTCTGCTCGAAATACTGTATGTAGTGTAGGCCTATTGATTATTTGTTATGATTTTACGTACCTATTATTGCTGACGAAATGGCAAAAAAGTATATATTCTCAGTGAGTGGTGATGTTTTGTTTTAATTAAATTTCGTGATTTGAAAGAAGTCTTGAAACAGAATGATAGCTTAAGTTTTGAAACTTAGATTGGTTAATTTGTTGCAAAAATATTTTATAAATATAATATATCTTAAATGATCAGCTTGAGAGGTTTTGCTTTAGCTTTGCACAGATATATAAAAAATATTTTGTTGTGTTTTTGTTTGATTATTGGGTGCATTTTAAATAATATAAATATATATAGTTCCAGTTGATAAGAGTATTTTCAGTAAAAATGTACTTCGTGTTGTATTTTGATATGTAAACAGTGGGAATCATGGACCTTCAAAGAATTTTGTTCCCAATATTTTGTAGCAATAATGGCAGGACCGAATTATTGCAGAGTCATTGGTGGTTGTTTGTGAACAGACTATCTTAACATATAATTTTACTTGTGTGACAATCTGAAAGTTTATCATAAACTGTAACTGTAGTTATGAAATGGTGAGCCAAAATTACAAAAAAAATCATGCATTTTAAGCTAAAATTTGACTTTAAATTGGTACGATTTTGTACCAGTTTGAGCATTAAATGGGGGTAGTGTTTCATTCCAATGATACTTCTCAAAAGGTAGAATGATCTTACTGTTGCTTTGATGTTAAAAGGTGTTTTCAATGAGAAACATGTAGTGTTGAATGTTTTTATATCAGTAGCATCATCAATCAGGTTATATATTTGTTGCAAATATAATTTTAGTTGTGTTTTTTGTTTGTGTGACTGTTCAACTAATGTTTTACACCAATTGAAATGATAATTCTACGGATAATTCATCTTATTTATAGATGAACTTTGTTATGGTTTTATATTTATAGATGAATTTTATAGCATAACAAAGAAAATTTTGTTATGGTTTTACAAGTATTTTGAAAGTTAAAAAGGTCTTTGCAATTCACAACAGCTTAGCCTTCAACAAAAATAAGAGTTGTGTGAGCTTTAAAGCTTCTTTCTCAAGTTTAGGGGGCGAGATGAGATGAGATGATTGGAGCTGAGTTTTTGAAATAGGAATCTCCTCAAGTATTTCCTCCGGGATTTCCCCAAGACCTGTACTTTTTCGCATTGTTGTTGCTGGACATATGCAATAGACTGATTTCAATTGAAAATAGTTTTTAATGACAGGAAATGGCCTGGAAATATTCATAGGTGTACCAGTGGTGGAAATTCAGTTTCCAAGTAAGTAGGGGGCTCAAACGCCTAATAAGTGGCCTAAATTTCCGACAGATGCCAAATTGTACCAACCAAAGCCTTTAAAAAGTCGACAATTTGGGGAGGGGATCGGTTGACCCCCAAGTCACCCATAATTTCCGCCACTACAGTGTGCAGTAGCCCAATATAGCGAAAAACACCTTCCAAGCTTCAGGATCATAGTCAATAGAAATTATATTGACTATGAAATGATAAAGAAGACTATTTGCTGAGTTTGAAGACATTTTATTTTGGACCTCTTTGATTGATGCAAAAGCCGATTTGAATTTAGTCCTGTTTGCACAGGCTTCAGATGCGCTTTCATTTGAAATTGCTGCTTTTCTTTCGCTTCTCGTCTGCTCGAGAACTCACCTAAAACGTTTTAAAACGCAAGTTTGACACAGGCAGTACCATCTGAAAAAGGTAGGGGGCGTGTCGAAGGCTGACCAAAAATATATGGAGGGCAGTGGAAATGCAAAAGTATTCATGAAAATTTTATCTATAAGGAACCGTTCGACCGTTCACTTATTAATATTGGTTGTGGCTGGAGGTTTTATAATAGGGGGTCTCGGTTATTATGGGTAGGCTGCAGATTTTTTTAGACAAATTTAATGCCTTAATAGGAGGTCTGACTTTTATGCATGATGAAATGGGGCTTGTGTTTTATGATAAGAAGAGGTGTGGCTAGGAAAAATATATTTTTCTTACAAAAAGCTCCTGCCCAAACCCATAGTAATAATATTAAGAAAAAAGGCTTTCAGGCCCAAAAATATAAAATACAATATAAAATATAATACCCAAAAATATAATATTAAATCTTAATTCCAGACCCAAAAGTGTAGGACACGTACTGCTCCTGTGTTGTTTAGGGTTGTTTGATACTTTTGGCAAGGCCTCATACATACGTTTTTCTAAGAAAATGGTGCTGGGGTTGAAAAAGCTTTAATTAGTCAGTCAAAAAAATAAATAAACTTTCAAAGTTTTAATTGCATTCGTTGCAGGGAAATTTATTGACGAGAGTGAAAGGAAACTTACTTCACGTGGACATAATTTCTGTTAAGTTTGGTTGCAGGGTTATGTTAAATTGGTTTTGTTCAACTATTCTCGTGATCAACTTTATTATACCACATCGCAGCTCATTTATACGACTGACTATGTTTATACTTGCCCTAAGTCTAGGCATTTTCAATACAAATTGAGAACTGAGAATTGACTATGTTTTGATCCAACAACGAACAGAGGAAATTCGAAAGAAAATTTCTCCTTCAGTTCCTTTTCTCGGATTAAGAAAGAAATAGACTTTAGGTGAGACCACAGTTCATTTAGCATACGCGTTTTAAACATTTTACGAAATTTGGTATTTATTGAGCTCAATTTTGAAAAATGTTTGAACCTTTACTGAAGCGTTTCTTGTGTTTCTTGGATAAAACAGAAGCTAACCAAGTGTGATTGGCAGAAGCTAAAAGTAACAATTACTCGATGTATTTCTTGGAAATGAAACTGGTGGCGGCATGTTGTTTAGTTGTTGGAATGTTTTGATCTGAGCATTAGATAATTTCCTACCATAATAGCCCTATTTTCATCTGGTGACTTTTTGACATTTTCACCGCGGGGCGATGCTTGAACGACATCTGACAAGAAACAAAGGAGTTAATTACACATTATTATCGCTTTATCTTGTTCCAAATATGGTCTAAGTAAGGTCACGTGACTGACTATAATTGCATTTTTTTCAATTTACATCAGAGCTAATTATCTAATTAAAGATTAGGAACAGTCGATAACTTTTAACTTTGTCATTCTCATGAAGGAAATAAAATTACAAAGAGAAGGGGGGAACTACGTGGTTCAATTAATGTGGTAGGAAATTATCTGTAACTACTATTTTCCCTTCCGAATTCCTAAGACCTGAGCAGCTCCAAATTATTACTGAATCAAAATAAAGCAAACATGGCCTAGTGGTTAAGGCGCCGGACTCATGATCGCAAGGTCGTGGGTTCGAATCACACCAAGGTCATACTTGCCTGGAAAGTGTGAGGGGAGCTGCCAACTCTCTGTAATTCCAGGCAAAGGCAAAAGGAATCACGAGTTGTGGTCACATCGAGAGGAAGGACCGAAACCCACACCTTACAAGAATAGCAAGTTTATGTGCCTGAAACTGAAGTCATGTCGAGACGTTCGAAGGCTAGGCACGTTAAATACGATAACTCACTCAATCACTCTACTCTCCATTGTAGAGGTTTTGTGTTGTTCCGTGCTGTTTCTTATTTTATTTGTTTTCAGAACAACAAATAGAACCCCTTTCAGAACAACAAATATAACCTCTGCATTGGAGAGTAGAATCACTCCTGGCTTAGTTCATTTTGAGATACCTGTGAAACGGCTACTTGGTGTGGGGGTTGGATGGGAGTGTGCCGCTCAGATATCAACCCACCCATCTTTAATTCAAATTTTCGTTCGTGTGTTCTCAACATTGATGTTGTGTTTCATTCCAAGATACCCATCATTAAGGAAAATTTTTAATCTCCAACCCAACATAAAGCGTTTTTGTCCAAAAATTATACCCATGTTTATATAATTTACTCACAAACCAATCCTGATCGATGTGGCACATAGTCGTACCCTCCCCCCCCTCCCCCTCCGGGCACGAAAAGGATAGGCTGATGTCATTGTTATTATTATATATTGTAAAGCAAGAGCTGAATCAACGTATATGCATGGTGTTTATTCCGTCATTTGCAAAGTACAGTTATTCTTTCGTAGTAGGAAACTGCTCATGAGCTCTTGAGAAACTGGAAATATTTATAGAAAAACTAAGAAATTTACTTGAGTTGAAGGTCAATGGGAAAGTGACAAACTATTTTATTCTGTTGTTTTTTATATTTAAGAGTGAACTTATGTGAAAATCACAATGGTAAGAGGAACGAGTCTTTTGTTATGAACATCACAGTTGTGGACGCATTGAGGAGCGAGGCATTGAGAATGAACAGTATTTATAGTCCAGAGTCGAAGAAAACATTATGGCCGCGAGATCACTGACCAGAGGAAGGTTGAAGAAAACAAAATAATTTAGTGCCACACCCAAAACACTCCCATTTTCCACTGTTTAACGAGGAAGATTTTTAAATATCAAACTTTATGCTCGGAAAAAAGGTTGATCACTTTTCTGGACTCTGATTCTTTAAACGTTGATTTTTCACAAGTAAGTGAGCGGTCATTATATATTGGGGAGACCGGGGCGGAGGGTAAACAGCATGGAAAACATTTTTTAGAATTTGCTGGGGTGCCAAATGTTCTCTTGAATGTTAAAATAAACAATTAAATTCCTTGTTAAAAAGTTTCGAATAAATTTGGGTGAAGCTCTCTCTCTCACTGCTTGCCTTGATCAAAGCTGATACCTTTTTTGGGGACACCCGGTATGTTTCTTGAAGATTTTACAAACATTGGTTGATCTTTCGTGGTACCATATCACAAGGCCAGTGCAAGGAAATTAATATTTTCCGAACCATTTCTCCCTTTGCTTTGCTTTCGTTCCAGTCCGGATTACTAAGTGACGCATTTTGTTCCGCTGCTGCAACTTCCGCGAGGGCGAGAATTTCCCGTTCTTATTCACGTTTACCTTGTAAACATAAGTTCGAGAAACCTGTCATGACTCTCTGTTCAATCGTCAATGAAAACTGAGTGTTGAAAAGGTGGACAACTTTCGAATGTTGGCTGCAAAGCCTAGTGATGTATTTAGCACTATTTTTCCAACGCATGTTTGAGGTATTGGATGCATATTTTAGGGTCAGTATTAGATCATGGTTGAGGTAATCACTCAACACCATCTCTAGAAAGAGGCAAATATTATTCTTTCTTAAAATACACATTTAAAAATAACTCTAAGGGCCTGATTACATGAGGCGAGCTGACCCGGGTTGGGCCAATATGCCAAGTTATCTCTGGCCCTGCATTTAGTAGGAAAGCTTATTAAAATCAATTTGCGATTACATGAGGCGGGTTGGCTCGGCAAGTCGAGTTGACCCGGGTTA
>JAYJMH010054369.1:0-13106 GCA_036873815.1 Phacellophora camtschatica | reverse complement strand
GGTAGGGGGAGCAGAAGGGCAGCCAATGGCACGCGTCGGAGAGGGGGATCATGCATTTGCCAAACTATAATATAAGATTTGTTATCGTGTATGAAGAACTTAGGATTCTTTCTAATTGTTTTCTTTATTGCTGTTTCTTCCAAATCAATGGTTTCTAAATCATTGATTGAAAGAACTTCAATTATTCTTTGGGCCATGATAAATGAAAATTGCATTTGGAGAAGGAAGGAGAGGCCTTGCGTACATCACTTTGTCTGAGCATCACTTTGTCTGAGCTCTATCTGCGCATGCTTGAAATTAAAATTCCCAGTATATATTTGAATATTAAATAAATTTTTGAAAGCATTGAAAGTTTTGGAATGAAAGACGTTCAGCAATTTTCCGATTGCAAACCACTGTTTAAAAAAATAAATTCCAAAATCTGTCGCATGTCAACGAAGAAATTCAAATTTAAAAATCAGTATCTTCAGGTGAAATCCTCCCAAGTGCAGGCCTACTTAAAAATGCAATAACTTTTTTTCTGCACTAATTTGCACACGCCGTTTAGAAAAAATACTCCAAAGACGTTCTACTTTAGTCTGATAAAGGTTTTTAAGAGTCAGTTTTTGTCAGAATTTTGTTTGCACCATAAACCCCAAAATGTTGTTATTTTTCGCCATCTTGAAATGGTAAAATGGCAATATTTTTCAATATGATTTAAATTGTTGAAAGCATTTACACTTTTGGGAATAAAATACTTAAGCTATTGTCCGATAGGAACCGTTGTTTTGAAGAAAAACGTTTCTATAATCGGTCGCATATGAACGGAGAAACTGAGATTTCAAAATCGGGATACTTGCAAGTGAAATTGACGAAAAACAGGAAATCGCAATGTAAACAAAGAATATCGAATTCCCAAAACTTTCGAAAGCCATTACTCGGCTTTTACAAATCCGATTTTAAAAACATTTTCAATTCCAAATAGCTCAGCTTCTTGTATTTAATTGTGGATAAATTTTTTATTATATTAACATCTTCATTTTTCGAATTTATCCCACAATTTCTAAAGAGCTGGATCACAGTGTGTTGCTGCTGAACCACGTGTACGTTTATTCGCGTGAACACGTCTTTGAATTCAAGTCTTCTTTTTATAGAAAAACAGCGACAACGATAGTTCGTCTTTTCAAGCAATGTATCTTTACTGATCTTCACATTGACGTCTTTTGTTATCTTTTTAGTTTTATGAACAACAAGGGCATCGGATATTCTGCGCATTTTTCTGGGCCTATGCTTGTTCTGGAGGTTCATGGGAAAACAGGCAAAATTTTCACGACACTGGTTAAGTTCGAATTCAGACCGCAGATTGTAAGTAATAGTTTGGTTTTTGTTTCAAGTGTGGATTTAGCTCCTAAATATAATTTTGAATTTAAATGCTACTGGATATTTCCAGTGCAAGAATTCTTCTTTTGTGACACTTCTTTGGCTAAGATTTAGATGCTATGTTTTTGAATTTTTGAAATACTTTTATTTGATTATTAATTGTGCATTACAATGCATTTTGAATGGCTTCGTGTTTTTAATTTAATGTATACTTAATAAGTGTGAAACAATACAATGGTGACTTTTTTCTAGTGGTATCACGTTTGTGTTTGCCATACTTACAATCGTTTCAAGTCAAGTGAAATTCGATGTTTCGTCAATGGTCAAATGGTTACGACTGGCGAAATTAACATTCCTTCTTCAAAGGAGGTAAGATGGTATCTTTTTGTTTTTTGGCTGATGTTTCTTTTAATTTAAAAAATCGGATTGTATATGGCAACAATTATTTTAAAACTCTATCCTAATCGTTTTATAGGGTGTGCTCTTTTAGATCTTCCAAACTTTCTAATCCTGAAAACGTTTGGTTTCCGAGAAACCGTTAAGGAGAGCAAGAATTTTGAAAATCCAAAATTTTATCTTTAAAAATAAAAGCTATCGTTCCCACCAGGTCCCAAAATTTGGAGTGTCTCCTGCATACAGTGGCACGTTTAATGGCAACTTTAAATTCTCGAAAACTTTCTGACCTCGAAAGCAGAGCTTCTTTGGAGAGCTTCTAAACCTACCGTTTTCAGAAGATTGACTTTAAAGAATACTAAAAATAAGGCTACCGAAAGAAGAATTTACTTCAAAAATAACACGCACATACTTGATTTATTTTTTGCTTCAGCTATGGCTTGACTTGAGTGTAAAATACTTATTTGTTTAATGATAGACAATGGACAAATGCTTCATTGGTCTTGGACAAACTGGCAAAGCTGCTGACTTGAAGTTTTCATTCAAAGGTCAATTGTCTGCAGTTTATCTATTTGGAGAACCGCTTACTCAAACAGCTACATCAGCTATATACAGGCTGGGTCCGGGATACAAGGTTTGTTTGTTTTGTATTTCAGTAGAAGCTATTTGGTTTTGATACCTTGAATGATTGTGTATGTCAGTTATTTTTTAGCCTGCACGCAGCCTAAACTTAGATTAAACCTGGGTTAATAATTAACGCAGTTAATAAATGTTTAATAGTTAACGCAGTTAATAAATGTTTAATAATTAACGCAGTTAATAATTAACTGCGTTAATAAATGTTTAACCTGCGTGCAGCCTAAATTTTTTTTGCATCATGAAGGGAATTTATGAACACTGAATAATGCAAATATTTATTCTGAGCGTAAACAATGCATATTGTAGTTAAGAACAAAATTATCTCATGCTAACTTTGTGAGTTCTTTTTCAAATTGATTACTCTAAATTGTTTTTGTTTGTTTCAGGGAAAATTCAAGTTTGAATCTGAATTGGACATTCCTTTGTATGAAATGGATAGGAAGGTATTTATTTTCATTTTTTGCGCATTTATTGCATTTTGTTAGCCTTGATTAGCTTCTAGTTACCTTTAGAAGCCAAACTTTAAAAATGATTGTTAATATTAGATGAGTATCACTGAAATTTTGTGAACTTCGAAAAGATTTCGTTTGGATTTACTTTGTGCCAGAAAACTCTTAAAGGTGCAATTTTTATTGCTGGCAATTACTTATTTTATTACTTTTGTCTGTCGGAACTTTTAACTACAAAACCCACAGCCAACTCAGCTGTCCATCCTTTCGAGGTCGGTCAATGAGTACAAGGTAACACTGGGGTAAGTGGTCAAAACTGACCAAGGGTAGGAGTAGCTCCCGCTCCTATCTATAATGATATTAGCTAATGAAAGAAGAGCCTTAGAGTCGACCTACTTACTTGTTTCTTTGAAGGTATTTGTTGAAAAAAAATTTCATTTACCAAGATATTGTGATTATAATTGCAGCATTCTTCCTTTTTAACTAATGTATATAATAAATTGAATAGCTGTGAGAAAAGTTTGAGGCTATAGTTTTCTTGATTCAAAGATTTAAAATTTGTGCTGTTCACGTCGTCACGAGTTTGTTAAACGTTGTGAAAAGACAATATTTTGAAGAGTCAACCAAAATACTAGAGCAAGAGGAATTTAGATTTTAGAAAATGATAAATTATATGTCTATGTTGATTATATTCGCTTATATATACTTAATTAGGATACATAATATAATTATTTAAAGAATTATATGTCTATTTTCATTTTATTTGCTTTAAAATATTTATTTTTTAATTAGACACTTTTTGATGGGAAACTGGCTTCAAGCATTATATTTACATACAATCCAAAAGCTGTGGAAGCTCAGATGTGTCTTGAATCTTCTCCAAACGACAGCAAAATATTTTTCTTGCACTCAGCACGTGCTATCATGCTGGAGGTATGCCTCACGTTGGATTGTTTACATTGTTTTATTTAACTTGCGGACATGTTTACCGTACGCTCTTTTTCAGCGTCTTACGTAATTGAGGAAAATAAACGTTACTTTCGCAACAATACTGTTGCAATCGCAGTTTTTAAATGTTCGTGTATATTCTTTGAAGCAAAAATACAGCCTCTCTCAGACGTTTTTATTGATCACTTAAGAATATCTTTGCAATTTGTAGATACGTAATAACCATAAAAATTAAGACTATTTGACACAAACACCTCGCAAGCAGTGGGGGTGATAAAATGCTTAAATTTAGAGCAACTATACTGTGGATTTTTTTAAAACTAAAACATTTTCTGAATATATTTAACCAAAAATTCAAGAAATATAAATTTTCCACTTATTAAAGATTTTCTTTTGCTTACAAAGCACATTATATATTAACTTAGATTTTGGGATATTACTCGTCTTTCTCCGATAATTTTAAGATAACAAAGATAAAAATAACAAAAATAACGAAAATAAAATTAATTTCGAAATGATTTGAAAACATTTCTGAAAAGTCTATTCCAATTTCAATTTCAAAGTGATAAACCCTTCAAGACAAGCAGATGTGAAGTGTAGAATAATGGCCAATGAAACGTTTTAGCCTTTGTTTTGGATTGGTATAGCAAGAGCATCCAATTTCAAAGCGATTAGCCATCGAAGACAAAGCGATTTCTCTTAGGCAGAAAATCCAAACAAACAAAGCCATGTTTTGATTTTCTGCTTGAGAGAATTCGCTTTGCCTTGAATGGTTAAGTGCTTTGAAATTGGTGTGTTGATTTCACTACTGTTACAAAATCTGCTCTTGTTGATTGGTATAATTTTCTTATACCATATCTGTCTGATGGACTTCATGTTTGTAGCATTGAATTTACAGAATGGACTTTCTAGAAATGTTTTTAATTTATTTAGAAATCTAAAGAAATGCACTATTTTTATTTGCGTTATTACCGTAATAATTCGATTAAGCCCCCGGGGGGGGTTTATTCAAAATTCGACCTTTGGTAGGGGGCTTATTCGAAAGGGGGCGCTTAATCAAAAGTCAGCTTCCCTGAGAGTATTATCTAAAGAAAAGCATAAGTATTATCTGAAAAAGATGCAGAATATTATCTTAAAAAAAGAGCTTAGATGTTTTGACAAAATAGGGTGGAGGCTTATTCGAGAGGAGGCTTATTAAAAAAAATCACCTTCAAGAGGAGGGGCTTCTTCTAGAGGAGGGCTTATCTGAAAGGAAGGGGCTTAATCGAATTATTACGGTGTGCCTTAGATTTAGAATCATCACCACCGAAGCGACGAGATTGTCTTTTATGCTTGATAATTTGGCATTTTTAGTTGAATGTTGAATGTGTGTACTTTCTTCATAAATTTTTCACCTGTATAATTCTATTTTATTTTCTGTAACAAAATAGAATGTTTCTTTGACTAAAAATTTATTATATAAAGGACATAAACATTGACGCCATTTTGTTTGCTTTTCAAGGGAGTTCAATCAGTTGTCACACAATCACTTCAAGCAGCTCTGCATTCACTTGGTGGAATTCAGGTAAATATTTAACCCTTCCACCCTCGGATTCAAGCATAACTACCAAGTAAAACCTGTATACATTTATATTTCGGAGGGGGGTAACGCAAGCAAAGAAACGTAATTGAAGAACTAAACGTATATCAAAATATCTTAACTTGATAGAAAATTATGTCTGTGCACACCCCCTGAAAATGTAAACTTCCGCGTTGTTTGCAAATGAACCATGTGACTCTTCCAGAAGTGAAAGGATGATACATTGCAATGCAAGTAGTTTATTAAAGTTCTTGCATGAAAATGAAAGTCACGAAAGACGCAAAAGCAATTGAAGGCAATGAAATGCGGCAATATTTTGTCCTTGCACACAGAGCTTTTTAGAGCAAGATGAACGAAATATATAATCATTTAATCGTTTTTTGCGTTGCTTCCGTCAGTTTACTTTTGTTATCTATTTCGTCTCAATCTCAATCTCAGTCTCAATCTTTGTATCTAACGAGCAGCCTATAGTAATGCCGCCATTTCCTGTTATGCGTGGTAAAAATGCTACTGTTTCAAATGGCCAGCCAAATTTCAAAGTTGAGTTGAAAATTTATCATAATTATATATTTCACATTTCAATTCTTACCTCTAAAATCTTTAATTTCATAATGTATATTTTTGGAAATAACTTTCGTTGAAGAGCCTACCCATTCTGTGGCCTATATTTTTTGGATATATCTTTCGTTGAAAAGCCTACCATCCTACCATCTCTGTGGCCTTAATATCACCTAATCCCAGTCTTTTTTAAATGAAGGAGGAATATTGGCACTTTCTACTAGGTTTGGAGTCTATGACGAATTTAGTGGCTGCTCAGCATTATACCTTGTATTTTAAAAGTATGAACTGAAATTTGAAACAACTATGAAATATTTCAAGCTTTCGTACGCTCGTCAGTTGATTCTTCCTGAGATATGCGTCAAACGTAAATGTCAGGCTGACACGAATTTGGTAAGTCTGTTGAAGAACGAACGGTTATATCATGTGGTTTATAGAGTAAACTTAAACTCTCTTTCAGATGCTGTATCCATTGTTCACACAATTGGACTGCCGTTTTTATGGTCATGGTAACCCCGAAGACAAATTATGGTACATAATTTACTGTTCCAGCCTGTTTTTTTCTTATCCCAAATCGTATAATCTCATATGGTTTACATATATTTCATTTAATTTATTGTTTTTAGAGAAATTTATGGAAGTTTAGACTTCAAGACAAATTCAAGCATGAAACTTTCATTTGATCTTGCCTGGATAGACACTGGATGTATTCAACAATGGCAAAATTGATACGCCAATTTCAAAGCGATTAGCCATGGAAAACAAAGCAGATTCTTTCAAGCAGAAAATCAAAGCAGACAAAGCCATGTTTTGATTTTCTGCTTGAGAGAATTTGCTTTGCCTTGGATGACTAATCGCTTTGAAATCACTATTGTTACAAAATTTGCCTCTGTTGTATTCAGCTAAGTTTACGGTAAAAATATTCGTCAGTGAGAGCTTTTCAGGCTTTTATGTAGATTTTGTATGAGTAGGGCCTCTAAGAAATATTTTCCCCGGCTTATTTTGAAATAGAGAATTGATGAAAAGTTTATTTATTTATTGTTTTGTTTTTGTTTTCGCTCAGCATTTTGCTTCTAAGTTTGGTGTACGACTTACTTCGTGGTTCTGCAATGTGTCAACAACAATTTCTGCAGAGTCAAGGTTTTATGATCATTGGACATATTCTTGAAAAGGTAACCTCTTCACATGCTTAATTTTTTCAATTGTTTCATTTTATAACCGTTTTACGTCCCGATTTATTTCCCAGTTAAAAGGCAAGCCATGTATAACTCTTGTATAGCAGGGGGGGGGCTATAGAAATTATGCGTTGCAAAGCTCTTTAAGGTGATTTTGAAGGGTAAGGGTTGGAAAGTTTTTAAAAAAAGTGCCCAAAATTAATTCCAGTGCAATGCTATGGTACAATGCTAGCGATACGTATGAACAAGCATGTAAAGAAGAAACTCCAAAGCCCCTTAAATTTTGCACTAAAAGTAAGTAAGCATAGGTAATTCAAATAGCATAGGTAATCCAAATGTTTTTAACAGGAGCAGCTAGCAAACCAAATAAATTGCTGATAAACTCGTGTAAGATGTTTTTAATAAGAAAAAGAAACTTGTACCGGGCAAAAAAAGGTAACAGCTTTGATCAAGCTAGCGGTGCGAGTTTCCCTCAAATGTATTCAGAGCAATTTTTTAAATATTTATTGGTAGTTAATAACTTAAAAATGTATACCTAGTTTAGTTTATTAACATATGTGCATCGAGAGTCGTGTTATTAATTCTGAAAGTTTAAACTTGCCTCCAACCCCAAACCTGAGGTCTAGATTTTGGTCTAAACTGCATTTTTAGATCTCCTATATCATAGCCTTTTACAAAATGAATTTAATGATGCTTGGAAACACACTCGGACAGAAAACCAAAAATGCTCATTTATGGATCCAATTACTGTGAAGTGCTTTCTTTTCTTTCGGCATTTTTACCGTAAATCTACCGAAAAAAAACAGCAATTATAGATTTCAAAAAATGTAGTCATGGACCTGCATAGACAACTGATTTTCAAGATTCTTTTTTTAATCATTATTCAGAAGTGTTTTCGAAAACAAAGTAAGTTGTCTGAAATACCCACCTGGTTCAGAAAATCCTACAAGGCGACCCTTTAGTAGCGTCTGGATCTAAATTCTCAAACGACCTATATCAACAAGCCAGACTTTTATTTTCAAGTTAACTATTGAGGATTACTTTGAAAAATAATTTTGACGGATTTGAGCGATATTCTCAGCACTAGCCTTGATCGAACCTGGTACCATTTTTTTGGGACATCTGATATATATATATATACATATGGTTCTTTCCCCCCGGAAAATATAATTTTGGAGAGGCAAGTGTTAATGTGTTTTTTGCTCGTAAGTTTAAAATGTTTAGCTATATATACATCTGTTATTTTTAATTTTATATTTGAATTTTATTATCCAAGCATTTTCATTCAACTTTCATTTTGTCAACAATGGCCCTAACATAGTTATTCTATTATTGAAATTATTCATGTTTTGACAGTCGTCAGAATGTCATCTAACAGAAGAAGTCGTCGATATTTTGTTAGGGCTTGCAAGGTATGATTTTTAATGTTGCAAAATTTCTTAATTTTTAATATTGCAGAATTTCTTAATTTTTTTATATTACAAAATTTCTTAATTTTTAATATTGCAGAATTTCGTAATATTTTAATATTGCTAAATTTCTTTATTTTTAATATTGTAGAATTTCTTAATTTTTTTATATTACAAAATTTTTTAATTTTAAATATTGCAGAATTTCTTTATTTTTTAATGTTGCAAAATTTCTTTATTTTTTAATATTGCAATATCTTAGCATACCGGCTGACCCAAAAAACTATCTCCGTTTGCAGGATTGTAGGTCTAACTCCGTAAGGCTACGAATTGCAAATTGTACTCACAATGATGTCCGCAGGGCATACTAAGAGGTTGGGATATTATCCAGTCATCTGCTACTAAAGTCCACCACGTTTTGACACAACCTGCTTCTTCCTATATCGACTTGGGAGTTTGATTAATGATTCTTTTACGATTTTAAACTCCCAAATCGCCATTAAAGCAGGCAGTTTGTTTTAATGTCAAAACTTGGACCGGAAAAAATGAAGATATTTCCAAAATAACTCGAAAGCTCATGGATTAAGGCAATGTTAATTTCAAGTTTTGGACAAGCAAATGTGGTCACAGATGACTGGATGATATCCCAAACTGTCAGTTTGTCCTTCGAACATCGTTTTGTGCACAATTTAATATTTGTAGTCTCACGGATTTCGAGGTACAGCCTTGCAAATGGATACATTTTTTTTTGGGTCACCCGGTAAATTTTATATTGAAAGATATTTTTAGATCTTGGTCAGTAGAACAGACTTTAACTTTTTGCAATTTTTTAACAGTTTGTTTCAGCAAAGTAATCCTTATAAAGAAAAATGATTTGAAATTATACGTTGCGATTATCCTTTTTTTTCATTTTTTAAAAGAGGATGGTTTATTTACATTTGTCTCATCAAAATTGACAAAGCTATGTTGTTAAACATTATCCAAAACTCATAAAATTGTAATGTGTAAAACTGTTCTTATTTGTTATTTGTTATAGATATTTAATGGCAACTCCAAGTGCCAGCGGACTCCTTGGAAGTTTACTTGACCACATATTGTTAAACCCAACATTATGGATAAAGACGCCGCTGACGTTACAGGCCAACCTACTCAGTTTGTTTGCTACTGGCTACGTAGGTGGCTTAGATTATGCTGGGTACATTAGACGAGAAGTTGGTGTTCCACGACTCATGCTCATGCTCAGGAAATATTATTCATGCAAGTCATCCGCAGCTAATCCTGCAAGTAAGCTTCTGTAACTGTAAAGAACCTCGATATTTTGAACTCATGAAATGAAAATTTGTTTGAACTGGCGAGTTTTTGAGATAACCGAAGTTAAATTAACACTGAAAGCTCTCAATAGATATGTGAAATAACACGGAAATTTTTCAAGGGATATATAAAATAACACTGAAAGTTCTCAAGGGATATATGAAATAACACTGAAAGTTCTCAAGGGATATATGAAATAACACTGAAAGTTCTCAAAGGATATATGAAATAACACTTAACGTTCTCAAGGGATATATGAAATAACACTGAAAGTTCTCAAAGGATATATGAAAGAACACTGAACGATCTCAAGGGATACATGAAATAACACCGAACGCTCTCAAGGGACAAATAAAACAGTTCGAGTAAAGCAAGATTTTGAGTTAATGGTCTTAATGGAGTTTGATTTAGAGATATTCAACTGTGATATTAACAAGGGCACATTGCCGAACAACATGAAGCGGCATTTTGTCAGGGGTTAGTTACGTACGATTGACTCAAAGGAGACTTAAAAGTAAAAAGGCGCAACGTTCGAATGAGATTTTAATATCGAAAATGTTATTTTGGTTTATGTTACATAAATTAACAATTCCTGCAAACTTTGGTATGAGAACGGGTCTCACTATCAGGGGGTATTTCTTTTTTAAATATCCCGAGAACGAGGTTGATCTTTTCATCAAAGTTAAAGGCACATACTGAATGTACACCATTCAGGCTTTGTCGATTTTCTTGCAGTTGTTAGATCGTCAAAAGAAGAAATAATTTCGTTGAGAGCGTTTATGTTACTCTTAATCAAGCAAATGATTATTAAGGTACTTTTTATTATTTTACTCATTGTCCTTTGCTGCGATGAAGCTATCTTTATTTAATGAGTAATTTATACCAAGTCAAATATTTATGTTGTTAATTATCTTTAATTATATTAAATATTTTTAAGGATGGTTTCTTTCAGTAAAGTGACTGATTTTCAAAGAGCCCTCCAGTTATCGTTTTTTCTTTCCATTTTTTTTTAGTAAGGTTGGATGTAGTTTTATGGCCTGTTGTGGCTTGTTTATAAAAAGAAAAAATCATTCAGCCTTTCAGGCTATAAGCTGAAAATTGAGAAATATTTTGAGAAAAGACTGAAACTAACGCACGTGCACAACTGGACGATTTTATCCCACCTTTTAGTCTTAATTCGATCTTCTAGCGCTTATATGGAAAATGTCATCCTATCTAAATGAAATTCCATCTTTCGAAGAATGTTGAATTCTTAGTATTGTTGTAGTAGAATTTATATCCTATCTATATATGAAATGAAAGATCTCACGTAACCGGGTTTGCCATAAAAAACGCAATCTAAAAAATTCTGTCGGAAACAAAGTGGGATCTCAGCTGAAAGCCTGGAAAATGGGATGATTTTCCTCATATAACAGGCCCTTTAGTGTATGTACGTATTTCTTTATCTTTTCATGTTCAACCTTCAAACTATTTGAATCTTTGCTCAAGTAAAAAGCTAATTTGTTGCTGATTAGCATGTGTCGTGGGACACATGAAAGTTTTCTAAATATTATAGACAAAGCATTGTACGACTTTTTTTTTGTTTATCACGCAATTTGCTTTGCTTATGTCTACTTCATCATGTAATTGCTTAAACAGGGTGACGGAATTCAAGATGATGAGCTACGAAGCGTGCTGGTGTATCTTACAATAGAAGAGGAGGTAATTTAATTCATTTGACTTCTGCATTGTTATTCAGCCTCGTGTATTCTGGGAAGATCTTTGCAAAAGCTAGACGAGGCAGCGCAATTGCAAAAACTAAAACTGTTGATTGTTAAGCTAAACATAGTTTTAAAAATATTTTACCACTGTAAAAACGATGTACTGCTAGGTTTTATGTTAATTGGCACAGATCCGATTTGTTCGTCCTTTCTGAATAATTTTACTTCATGTTATGACTTAGAGTACATGGATGGAAACAAAATATTTGCAATTTAACTTTCAACTTTTGCGATCTCATTTCCGCATGAGCAGCGATAACTTCTTCAATATAGTTTTGCTTGAGATAAGAAGTGATTTTAGATAAGGAGTGACCTTTATCATTGCTGTTTTTCCAGCCATTGATTTTCAACAGCCCGCACGTGGGAAGCCTTTTATGAATCTTGTCACTGTGGCGCACAGTTTGAAGTCTTTATTTTCCAATCGGACGCTTTATGCGCTGTGCCGTATCGGCAAGAGAGAGAGACAGAGAGAGATTTGCAAATAAATTATTTATGTTTCCTCAAGTTGATTTGACCTGTGTTAAACAACCCCACTATAGACAATCGCAAAGATTTTTTTTCGTTGCTAAGACGATAGTAAAACTTGACGATTATTATAATAGAGGAAGAAGGGACAGAAAACGAACGTTCCAGCATTGAACATTTTTCAGCGAAAATTAAAATTTTTTCATAGCTTGATGTTTTTATAAACATTACCGACACCAATTGTGCCTTAGGGTAATTACCTGTACCTACAGAACCCTCCATGTAACGATATAATCGTCAGAGAGTTAACCACTCCTTCCAGAATTTGCGATGGAGCAACCAGGGGAAATTGTACCTCGATTGGGTCGTCTGCTTAGCCTGATCTAAGGATACGCCCAGCGTTCTGGATATCTTAGTCCCTGGATCACGATAGTAGGGGTGAGATGATGAGGCGAATAGAAGATTTTTTCTGATGGCGTCGTTCGCCTGACGGCAGACGTGAGCTACGTATTTCAAAGACTTTTTTCTCCAATTCATTGTAATTTCTTAATTTTTTGTTTGGATTGCTTTGAATTTTAGTGACGAGTTTTCAGGTTTACCACTGCACTGAGCGTATGTTAGTATAAATTATTTGAGTCTCAAGTCAGGTTAAAGGAATTCATTTGTGTTTTTAACGGGTATAAGAACAAACACAGACATGACAAGTACTACGATTTATTTAACCCATGCTCTCAGTAAGTTTTTCGATATTTCTGTTCTTGTTTCTAATCAACTTATTTAAAACAAGAGTTTTAATGTTAATGAATTTGTTGGCTATTTTGTTTGTTGTTTATTTGTTATCTGTATGCAGGACGACAATCTTATTGATGTTTTGCAACTTCTGCTCGCGACTCTGTGTGAGATGTCTGACAAAATAATTGTTTGCTTTGATAACCTTGAAGGTTTCAGGTAACTATGATAAACATTCATGAGTTTGGTATTTGGCTAGTTCAGTTCAGTTCAGTTCAGTTCAGTTCAGTTCAGTTCAGTTCAGTTCAGTTCAGTTCAGTTCAGTTCAGTTC
>JAYJMH010054358.1:0-13107 GCA_036873815.1 Phacellophora camtschatica | reverse complement strand
TTATCGTATTTAACGTGCCTAGCCCGCGAAAGTCTCGAGATGACTTGTTTCCAGCAGGGGACACGGATTATACATAATCTTTCAGTTTTTAGGCACATACACTTGCTATTCTCGCAAGGTATGGGTTTCTGCGCTTGGCGCTCCATATAGGCTCCATCGTGGCTTAATTAAATTATCACAGTAGATTCACCATGTGACATTAATTGCAAGGAAAGCAATTAAGTTTTATACGTCAACTCGTATCTGAGAATTATTGGAGAGCAGAAACTGACAAAATGCACTATGGGCTTGTGATGATGACGAATAATGATGACGATGACGAATATAATCGTCATCATCAACAGGGACGGATAAAGACCGCTTTCAGCGGTTTGAAAAACCGGTCAGAAAACCAAATTAAAAGGCGTGGTCGCTAAAAAATTTCCCGGCCCTCTACTTTTCGATATAATAACTGTCGCCATATTCTGCTGGATCCGCCCCTGATCAATATTAAATATTTTTAATGCGTTAACGTTGAACTGATCATCTGTTGAAGAATCAGCACACTGCTGTTTTATTTCTGATCTTTCCTTTTTCATTTTACCATTAAATTTCCTGAATTTATCGACTAGAGGAACGCGATTATCTATTTTGTTTTGAAAAAGTAATGTAATTATTTATTGGAATGAAAAGTTGAGCAAAAGTGCTCACTCGGTAAATAAAGTGCTGACGCAACAAATAAAAATGCTGACTCAGCAAAAATGTAGCTGACAAGGCATAAATAAATTGGTGTTGTTGCAGTTGTCCTTCACGGTTATTGATTTTCACCACAACGGTGGGCCTCGATTTTCATTCGTTCGCAAAAATACCTCGCCATTTGCGCCGTTGCCCTCGCGGATTTCGTGTATCCCCAAAAATCTTCGCGCATGCTCCTTTACTTTCTATAAACTCTAAGTGGCCCGAAAAATTTATGAAACTTATTTTATTTGTTATGATTCATTCGTTGGAATTCTATTTTTCATGCATTTCTGAGCCCTGCTTTTTTGCTTCGAAATCCGTGCGAGCCATGCCTATACGACACTTTAGGAACGGAAGCACAAGCGTATGAAATCTTTCAAACAATGTTGTTCCCTAAATATCAAACCAAAGAACTCACATGCTGTATTGAATAATATAAAAAAAACAAACATTTCAGATCGCAACGAGGAAAGGAAACCGGTGCCTCTGGCCGCAACCGCCATTCTCTGCGAAAGGCGCAAGAAAGCCGAGCTTCGGCCAGCCTCGTTTTACATTATTTTTCTTTGTTGGTTACTCGGCAAGTTGTTGGCAGCCAAAAAAAGATGCATGTCTTCGTTCCATAAATTCTGCTGAAGAAAGCCAAAGTTATGTTGACAGTGAAAACGAATTGTTGACGGCATCATCTTGGTTTTTACGGTTGGAGACTCGTTGTCACGGTTGGTTTTGTTTTGAGCTGTTTTGTCGCGTTCGATAAGGTGAAGACTAAAGATATCTTCAAATTTGTTGTTGTTTTTTAAATTTTTAGGCCCATCTCACTTCTCCTATACAACAATATGCAAATGTAAGTACTATATGCAAGAATTGGAACATCTATAAAGCTCCGTTAGTAAAATGGATTGCATGTATGTATGTATGTATATATTATAATTATTTGGACTTGTACATAAAAAAAAGGTTGGTATAAATAGTGGTCCAGCTTGAAAAAAGGGGAAAAAATTAAAATAGGAATAAATATTACAAGCTTTTTGATCAAATACATTTAAAATACTAGATATATATACAATTTACTTAAAATACTAGATATACTGTTCTTATTTGATAAGAGAAAATGGGTTATTTCTGTCCTTGATTAAAAAAGATTTTAAAGTTTTCTTAAATTTTGTCATGGTGTTTACTTCCTTTTGCAGGCAGTATGTTCCATGTTTTCATAGCTGATTACTGAAATGTTTTTTGCTGTTCTGTTGTTACCATTTCAACTGCTCCTTCACATACAGCCAATTTAATTTTGCTAGGTGGGAAATAGTTATTCTTTCATGATGAACAAGACCAAGGATAATTCAAATGATAATATTCTGCTGTCTTTGCAATTGTTTTATTTGAGTAGCTGATAATGCACTAAACCAGGTACTAGAGCAGTAGGACAAATAAGGACTGATGACTGCATCTGCAAGTCTTTTTACGTGAGTGAGAGGGAGTGAATTGGCTTGTCTTTGTAGCACAGATATTCTTTGTGATATTTTCTTGACAAGATTTTGTAGATGTTTACTGAAGTTAAGCTTATAAACTCCAAGGTACTTGAACTCCATTACCCTTTTTAGCTTGGCAACCTTAATGTCCTCTCTATCTTTGATCTTACTTTCATCAATTCAGTTTTATCTAAGGCAAGAGACAGTTTATTGTCTACAAGCCATTTATTTATCTCTGAGAATTCTTCCTGCATCATTCTTTCAAGGGTTTCAGGGCATTTTTGACTGATATGAAATACCGTATCATCCGCATATAGAACAGTTGACAAATTTTTAAGGGCTGCAGTGATGTCATTCATGTAAATTAGGAATAAAGTGGGCCCTAGAATTGACCCTTGAGGCACACCACAAGGCACCTATTCTTTGCAGCTCAACATTTGGCTTCTGTTCTCTTGGTATGACCTGAACCTGTTTTTGGCTTGTTGTATGAAACAAATGACATTCAGTTTTTCTAACAACAGGGAATGGTCAACTGTGTCAAAGTCCTTATGCAAGTCTATGAAGATAGCAGCAGTATGTCTCTTCTCTCCTATTTGGTTCCTAAATTGCTCAACTAGAGATATGACAGCAGTTTCAGTGGAGAATCCTCTCCTAAACCCATTTTCTCTATTCATCAAGGAGATCTTAGTGCTCTCCAGATGACTTACAACTGGTTCATTTATTGCTCTTTCAATGATCTTTGATATAAAAGGTAGCAAAGAGATGGGACAGTAATTTCCTACTTCAAAGCAAGATCCTTTTTAAAGATTGGAACAACTTTTGCTAACTTGATAGCTGTTGGTACTTTTGATGTTTAATAATAATAATAATACAAATATTTATACAGGATTACCTACCAGTAAAATGATTATGCTGTTATCTTAAGGGTCCTGTCAGAAATTGACAGGTTGGTAATGTGTTTCATGGATAGAGCCAACATCTCTGCACCATCTCTGCACTATTGCTGCCTGGCTCCTTCATTAATTTGTTCTTCAAACAATTCCTTTTTCTTGCTGTAAAGGCCTTTTCTAATTTGTGATCTAAGTTCTCTCACTTCCTGAAACAGTTTCTTTTTCATATCCAGCTTGTTTTTGAATTTTTCATGTAAGTAATTGCTGAAATTCCTTGTTTTTATTTCATAGTGTTTCATAATATTATAAAGTTAGATAGTATTGCGCAACAATGTGTTACATGCCCATGTATTTGGATGGTGAATTTCACACACATATCCTGCCATGACATCACCCATATTTGGCATGTTTTACAACTGATTACACCAAAATGGGTAATTTCACAATCTGGCGTATTTCATGGCTTTTGCACCTGTGTGGGGGTGGTTTTTCTTAATCAACTTGTTAATTAAACACATCAACTGGTACTTGGCTCTTGCATAGTAACGTGCCTTTAAAGAGCCAAGTACTATACTTGAGTATGCAAAAAAGCTCTTATTAAAATGGGCTGTCAACAATCAGCTTGCATCACTGCCTTCATCATGCATCACTGCCTTTTATCAAGATGGGGTTCAGGGGGTTGGTCCAAGTGAAAGATGTGATAAGTTATCTTTGCATTACAAAATGTCACATAAGAAATCAATGAAATTGAATTATCATTAATCTAAGTATACAGGTGTTATAATGTGCTGAAACGTGGTTTGAAAATTATTCTGTTTGTATGTAGTAGGCCATCATTGATAACCATTCCATTCAACACTATTCTATTACTGAAAATAATACATAAGTTAGCGATCATATGATTTATACACTTTAATATTTTATTATTATTAATTTGTTTACAGTTTGCTTTTTATAAAGATAGCTGCTATGCTAATTTACGCCAACTTTATCAACAAATAACATGAAAATCTTTTAATTAAAATTTTTTTTTTGCAATTCTTTATACATATACAACATTAACGATTTTATTATATGAAGCCTAAATTCTTAACAAACTGTTTACACAAACGGCAAATGAACAAGTTTTGCTTGCCCATTCTTTAATTGCTGTTTTAAATTCTGTCAGAGATTCTTTACAGAGTTTGAGAGAGTCTGCCATAAACATTGTCCTCTAAATCATATACTTTCTATACCATAGTTTACAGTTTGAATCTTCATTAAAAGAAAATCATTTCAACTCAGGGTTTGAGTAATGTTTTGTTTTATATACTTCAGTAACAAATAGTTGAAAATTTCTTTGGTGAATATAGTAGTAGTCTGGTCCCTCTCAAGAACAGCTGTGAAATTTGAGTTGTCATCTTTATATGTAATTCTCAATGCTTTCTTGTGTATTCTACTGTATTTATTTTGTGACCTTGTTTTCTGCTATGTAGCATTCGCACCAGAGAACAATATTTAAATAATATGATAATAAGGTCCCAATTGATATTTTGATAGTGGGTGATGTATAATTTTGTACACCAAGGTCTAAAAAACCATTTGCTGATAATAATTGAGTCAGCTTCAATTTTGGTTTTTACATTTTATCAAAGTTACTATCTCAAGCATATATATAAGTTGTATCACCTTCAAAATATTTAATATATATATATATTATTATATTGAATATTATTGGACCAAAGCCTGATCATTGTGGTACACCCACGTATAGTTCTTTCCAGGAACTAAAAGAGGTATTTATTTTGACCCTTTGTTGTCTATTTTCTAGAAAGCTATTTAATAGATGCATCGAGGTTTTTGCAAATGATAAATAATGTTTTATGCAATCAAATGCTTTTGACAAGTCCATTAAAATAGCTCTAACTTTTCCTCCTCTGTCCAGAGATGCTTTCCATTTTTCTAGAAGTCGAACTAAAGCATGTTGCACAGTACACTATAGCCTTGTCTGATATCCTCGGATCTAAAATCCGCAAACAACATAAATACTTTTAAACATAAAATCAAAAATATTTTCATGCAAAGCGTACAAAAAAAACAAGACAGTGTTTCTATCTACAATTAACATCCATTACAAACGATATATCTATACTTTATCATAGTCTTCAATGCATTTAGGATTATTATTTTATTTTTATTTTTCTTGTTCACGACATACCTCAAAGGGGACCATTATGGAATCAAGATCTTTTCGATCTTTTAGTGCTATCCCTGCCACTCTAGTTTAGGGGTGTGTGTTTTTAAATTTGTTTTTATGTATTTTTTTTTTTTTATTTTTTACTTTACGAATTGTGTAACATTTTATCCTTTTATTTAAATTTTAAACTTTTAATTATGTGGCGAATAAAACTTACTTACTTACTTACAAGTTTACAATTGTGAAATAAAGTCAAGATATCAGAAAAATAAAAAATAAATTCAGTTACCGGATAAGCAAAACATATGAAAGAAAGACTTACCAGTGACAAGTAGGAGGGACAAGTTTTGTGATTGCTTGCACTGATTTGTCTGATCTATATTCCTAAAAAAAAAATTTTAAATACCGGGTGTCCCAAAAAATGGTAAAATGTTTTATCAAGGCTAGTGCTGAGAAAATCGCTCGAATCCGTCAAAAAATATTTTAAAGTAATTCTTGATAGCTAACTCTAAAAAAAATAAAAATCTGGTTTGTTGATATTGGTTTTTTGAGAATCCAGATAGCAACGAAAGATAGCAACACTTAAAGTTCAAATTTTCCTCCCACCCAAAACCAGAGGTTTGGATTTTGGCCCACGCTCGAAGGGTCATCGTGTAGAATTTTCTGAACCATGGCGGAGTTTTTTTAAAAACATTTTTGAATAATGATTCCTAGAAGAATCTTGAAAATCAGCTGTCCATGACTAAATTTTCTGAAAACTAAAATTGATGTTTCATTTTGGTAGGTTTTCGGTAAAGATGCTGAAAAAAGAGAAAGCACTTCATAGTGGCTGCATCCCTAAATAAGCGTTTAATTTTCAGTTCATCAAGAGGTGAGATATTAATTCTGAAAGTTAAAATTTACCTCCAACCCCAAACCAGAGGTCTAGATTTTGGTCTAAACTGCGTCTTTGGATCTCCTATATCATAGCCTTTTACGAAATAAATTTAATGGTGCTGGGAAACACACCTTGATCAAAGCTGTTACCTTACCTCAAAGCACCAAAATTTTAAACTACAACAATTAAACAAAAATATAAAAATTTATACACATTTATGTCTATATTTATTTGAAGTACAACATGCACAACTGGAATTTATTGTAATGTTATCATGTAATTTTATCAAGACACGACCGAAGAAACCTCTTTGGCTGACAATCAAGAGTGCAGAAACAACTTTACTGAAAGCCTTTTCCAAAACAATGCACATGGACTTGACTTTCTGGTAGCTTCTTTATGATCTCGACCTCCAGTCTATATCGATACTGCCGACATGAAATATCCAAAATTGATTTCAATAAAAAGATACAACGATCCAATTTATCAAATGGCGAATGGAAAACTAATAAAAAAACCAAAATCACGACAAAACATTGTTATTAAACCTGCCGACAGCGGAGATCGGATTGTAGTTTGGCAAAAGGACTTATATATCGCAGAAGAAAATCACAACTTCAACTACCGTCCTCCAAGCACTAGACAAAAATATAACCAAATCCTTGAACAACAAGATAATCACAACCATCAAAGAACAAGTAACAACAGACAATGTACCAACAGGTGCTGATAAACGTTACACGCAAAACCCAAGTACATCCATATTTTACATGCTTCCAAAGATACACGAAGTTAACAATACTGGTCGCCCCGTTCTTTCAGCAGGTTCAAATTTCCACATACCTTGACCATCTTTTTACACAAATCGCCCAACAGCTACCAACTTATGTTAAGGACTCGTCCGATGCTATAAAAATATTCAACGACTTCCGATTCACAGGATCTAACAAATTTATTTTCACCATGGACGCCAAATCTCTCTACACAGTCACCAAGATGATCTCCAAGCTTTGCAATACTTCCTTGACAGACGCCCTATTCAAGATCCACCAACTGCTACTCTCATCTACCCTGTAGAGCACGTACTTACGAGAAATGACTTTTCTTTTAACAATGCCTATTATCTACAAACATCTGGAGTAGCTATGAAAAGCAAACTTGGTCCTACATCTGCCTGTCTTTTCGTTAGATATCAAGAAAAACTCATTTTCGAAAAATATGGTGGCCACTTCAAACCTTCTGACGACGCTGTATTGACGACATTGTTGGAGCGCAAAGATAGATAATTTTTGTCAATGACTTTCATCCTGCCCTTAAATTCACTTATGATCTATCAGACACAAGTCTACCTATTTTTGACATTATGCTTTCCATATTAGATTACGATATTAGACGATCATATTACCGCGTCTATACACGACGAAGAAACTGATGCTCGCAGTTATTTCAACTACAATACCACAAATTAAACCTAATGCAAGAACTCTATCCCCTTTTCTCAAGTTCTACATCCTCGCCAAAATAGGTTCTCAGCAATCAGATTTTGACAGCAAAAAAGAAGAAATGGCCTCCAATTTTGCCAACAGCAACTACCCCACACAGGTTATCAAGTCGGTAGTTCAAAAGGTTTTCCAACGTTATGTCTCGTTCAATTCCTGCCCTGACCATCCCCCCAAGCTACAACAAGCTTTAATGTCTTCAAATAAGCAAAACAATTAAGATAAAAGGATCTAAAATAAAATCCTCTCAAATGACGAACAAACCAACAAAATGTTCCAAAAATGTCCATTGATGGTATATCGTGGAGACAAAAACATCAAGGACGTTCTCGTCTGAACAAAACTGCGATCACAACAAATACCTAGATGTAACCCTTGCCACGTAATTTATGTCGTAGCTACCTGCGCCCAGATTGATGACAATGCCACCACTATTTCTAAAAACGACAACAACTGTCCTTTTTACATCAAAGACAATTTTACACGCCCTCATTAACTTTGTACTCTGTACGAGGTGCAATGCTTTTTATATCGGAGAAAAATCAAGGAAATTTAATGGGCGTTTAATTGAACATTTGCGAAATGCGACGGAAAAAATACATTTACAAGAATATGCTTTAATAATTCTGAAAAACAGAGACAAAGTCTTCTCGACAGTATAAATGCCATTCTTGCGACGCATGGATTGGTAAACCTCTCCAATAGTAAAGTTCTCGAAATTACTTTGTATGGCCATAAGAAATTGTCATACGTTTCAAACACAAATGTGAACAAACTCTGTAATTTTTCCTTTTTCTTGTAATATGTATTAACTTGTAACGTGCTCTCAATAAGAACACAGGGTTGCTATGTATTAACATACTCCCTTTGATATCGTTTATTGTAACACTATATCAGTATTGTCAGTATTTATATAAAAAAATAACAACATACCAAAGACGCAGATTTAAACATATCGGAGCTTTTCAATTCCAATGGAGACATAATTGATGATATGGCTGTTTGTGGATTTTTTTATGGATAAGATTAAGCACAAAACTCTCGAGAAAAGAATCACTTTTATCTTAGCTATTCTATTTCCTACTGGATTAAATATAAATTATCTTATCTTTCTTAATGTCACACTTGATTATATCTTTCTACCATTCATGTTTTCTTTTTATTATAACTTGATGATGAGTAATACTCGAAAAATTGGTTAAATTTTACATTTTTTCAATTGACGATGTCAATAGTTTAATTATTATAGATTAGCAGTATCTCATGTCTATATGTACCTGTATAAAAGCCACTGTCACAACGATGAAAATAGCCTGAAAAAATAAAACCTCATATTAATCAAGATTTCAACCAAAACATTTTAAGAACATTTCCGTGATATATTTACGTTTGATATTTTTCCACCACTCAGAGTTGTTGAAATAAAAAATGAAAGAGTAAAAGAAGCTTAAATAACTGGAGGTTATGTCTCATTCAATTCCTGCCCTGACCATCCCCCGGGACACCACCGGGCATTTGCACATGAAAAAATTCCTGGCCCCGGGCATTTGACTGTTAATTTTTTCCCGGCCCCCGGGGCATTTGACAATACTAAATGCTTTTGTATATAAAGTTATTGGGAATGTGCCTTTTCTCAGTTCCCGGCCCCCGGGCATTTGCCAAAAAATTTCCCTGGCCCCCTGGGCATGAAATTTTTGTTGACCTCCGGGCTGGTCAGGGGGGGGGGATGGTCAGGGTAGGAATTGAACGAGACATTACTGTGCCTCTTTAACCAAAAGAATATATAATTTTGATTTTTATCATATTTCTTTAATTCAGCAATTGGATTGAATTTCGTTTCAAATCTGTGGTTTTGTTGACATTCTTGAGGATTTGCTTAAACAAGTTTCGCTTGATTTCTGGTTGTTCTTATTTATTACTAATTTGAATTTTGGCTCTGAGATTACACAATATATCAAAACTCCTGGACACTGCTTTGTTTTTCATGACAACATTTACTCTTTCATGGATACTTTGGTTTGGTGCAAAGTAAGGGTGGTCAATTTTTCATTAAATCTCTATGTATGTATTTTTATGCCACAAAGTTAAAATTTACAATATAATTAAAAAAAAAAAATCTACTGTATCGTTTGTGATTTTTAATAACCAAAGTGTCCATGTTAATAACAATTATATTTTTTCTGGATTCACAATTTAATTCTGAACAGAATACATGTTCACCCAAACAACTCTGCAAATGCTTGCAGTATATATGGTAACACTAATCAAATTAAGATTATGTTAAAATTATGGTAACACAGTATATTCATGTATAAAACTGATCAAAACATACCACAGTGATGCTGACAGCATCATCATATTGTCCCATTATGAGGCTCACCAATCCACTTCCAAGTAATAAAAGGATCATTGGCTCTTTGAACTAAATGGAAAATTTAATAACATTAACATTCAACAAAATATTATTTGGCCCAAAACTTTTTTTTCATTTCGTTAAAAATATTGACAAAACTACAAAAGTTGTTACATATTATAAATTTAGAAACATCAGCTTAAGGTTTGCTGTAAATTTATCTAAAATTGGTTGTATACAGTATTCACCAAGATCTGGCAGTCAAAAGCTTTAAAATCAGAGCTTTCTTATGCTAAAACAGGGGTTTTTCATGAACATATTAGTCATGTTATGAACATAAAGTACCTTTTAAAAACAATTTAACTTTTCTTTTGAGATTAATTGAATTTTTTTGAATTTAATTGTAAGGTGCACACTTCATCGATAAAGTTATCTGTTATTTTCTTCTTACCAGACCACTATACCTAATGACTTGTTTGTTGTAGTCTGTTGCCACAAGTTGCCATCATTTCAAAAAGACTACACAAAGCCACTCTAAAGCATGGGAAGGAAGAAGCACTGCAAAATATAGCACAATTGGCAAGATCTTAACTACACCATTGGTTAAATCAAATAAGCTAAACCTTGGTCTGATCAAATTAGATCAGATACTGGACTCCCCTTGCTAAAAGCTGAAAGAATATGTCAAGATAGAGAGAAGTGGGGAGGATGCATCATGAAGAATGTGGCAAGGCTCTCTGGAGTGTGCATCTAAGACTATTTCATATTTTCGAACTAACAAATATAGCTTAATAATTTTAATAGATACGAGCTAAAAAAGAAAATTGCCTCTTATTATATAGAAACATAAGAATTAACTGGCTGATAAGAAAAATCAATACAAAAGGAAGGTTGTTGTTAATATTTATAATTAAATGTACAAAAATAATATTCTTATTCGAAAAAAGGAAGGTTGTTGCTTAATTGTAATTATCTGGCAATTGAATCATTTCCCCTTCTTCTCTCCATTAGATTATATATACTATATTTAAATGCCATTGCACAGTTAAAACTCGAATTCCAATATTTTGGACTATTAGTATTAAAATTAAATTAACCTTAATTTGGAATTTATGGGTTTTAACAACAGGGGGGCTCTCTTCTTGTTAGTCTATCTACTTAGAGAGCTCCTCCTCAAGAATTTTGCTGCATGAATACACAAATTTGTTAATTTAATTAATTTATCATTGTATTTCATTATTGCATCTTTTAATTGTATTTTTATAACTATTGTTGAGTTAATTAATGTATTGTAGTAGAATTTGAATAATAATTAAATCAATCAATCAAAGTTGAGAAACTTTTCTGTGCACTTAGTAGTAAAATGGCATGAAAAAAAGTTATGTTTGATGGTTGCCAATTTTCTGAAAACTCTAAATGCGATTGAAACAAATATATTTGGTTGGTGTGAAACTGGGTCAAACATCCCAGCTGGTTGGCTCCTAAATTGTTATTTATGAAGTCTCTGCCAATTAAAATATATTTAATGTATCCGGCCCAGAAGCCTTTTTACTTTTTAGAACTTACTTTCAAACTTCAAAAAATTATTCTTCAATGCAAACATTGAAAAATCTTGTAAATTATCCTTAATTGTAATAAATATATGAAACTGAAAACTAAAACTGTAATGAATGGTCAATTTTTATACCCAACTCAAAAATGTTAATTCTTTCATTTTTTTTATGCTTGGTTGGTCGGTTTATACACTCGCACTACCAAAGCTATTTGTTATATCTGCCTTTGAGTTAGACTGATTGTTTCTTAACTAAAAGAGCTATTGTCCAACCATTCCATTTGCATCATGCACAAAAAACATGTCAGAAACTCTTAGAACTAATAACCTGATTGAGAAATTTTTTCCAAAGCGGAATTTCTTCCCCAACATCAAATTCATTTGCACCATATATGTTCTTCCTTCGTTTTGCTTCTTCATTTGTTAACCCCTTGTTCAAATCCGTCTTCAATGTGTCTTCTAAATCCTCAACACTCATGCATGTTGCCTTTTCAGATGTTATCAAGGTAACCATTTTTTCATTCGCCGTTTTGGTAACCTCGTCGTAGTTTTTTTCAGTTCTTTTTTTACTTTTTTCTGCCTTTGTTGAATTGCTATTCGTCTTAAGTTCGCTGCAACTCTTTTCCTCAGGGTTTATTGCATCAATATCTGCTGTATTAGCTAAGTTTTTCATGTTCATAATGACAAACTGTTTTTGTACAAAAACCAATAATAATAATAAATAAAAAATTGCCGAACTTTTCTGGATACATGTCACTTTTCGAAAAGGCCTAAAACCTAGTTCCAGGCTCTTTTTTAAGAATGTAAATATCTTTGCCACCTGCAAAAGACCATAACAATACCAGTCGGCATTCTTTCTCTCTGTTTAAAACAAAACACTTAAAGCAAGTAACATCATCAATCAGAGAAATATGTAGATACAGTAATGTTGATACAAATACAATTCATTTGCAGAGCAGCGTTCCCGGGCTTCAATTTTTTGGTTGAAAGTAAAACCCCATCAGCCGTCACCACAAGCTTGACTTTATTCATGGTTCAAGTTTTAAATGTCATCATTCAGAGTTATAACTAGAATTTTTTTCCTGTTGCAACACGTGACCTGAAATATGTTGATACATCAGAGACGTCGGAACCGGGGGCAGGGGCACATGCCCTATCAAGAAGCGTTTAGACATAATAACTAAGGGCGAGGGGGGGGGCAAATTTACACCCCCAATGATGAAAAATCGGTTTTCGCAGGGCACTTTGAGATTGTTGCAGGGCATGTTACCAGCATAGGCGTAGACTTATATTTTCTCCAGGGAGGGCTTAAGAGCGAAAAAAATAACAATGGTGTATAAATTAATAAAGACAGCAAGGACAAATGATGCAATGATTTAAACTAGGGGTCAATGACGATTTTAATATTTTTGAGCGATTTCACTGTTTCAACTATGAGTCAAGTTTGTTGAGTATCATTTTTTTTATTCTATTCCTTAATAATAAATGTAATGTTTCCAAGTCAGTGGCGGATTCAGACTGGTGCTTGCGATGCTTGAGCATCAGTCAGAATTTTTAAGACAAAGATAATTTCTAAA
>JAYJMH010054347.1:0-13110 GCA_036873815.1 Phacellophora camtschatica | reverse complement strand
AAACAAATATTAAAATAATACCATTTAATAGCTAATTTATAATTTAATTTAAATTTAATCTAATTTATTAATTTAATAGCCAACTAGTATATAAGATATGAAATACCGTAATGGTTGAGTATACAAATTTTATTTAAAAAAAATATGATAATAATGAGTGACCGTATCATACGAAGCCAACATTTTGGATATATGTTTTACACAAGTCACAAGTGCAATTAAAAGATTGTACGTCATTTATTCGGCTTTTGAAAATATTTAATGTTGGGAACTTTTTATGTTTTCTAGAATGGAGCACCAAATCTGTCGACATCTGTATGATACAGTGTTGAATCCATGCTATTCTTAGTATTTATGTACACTGATAACTGTAGATTTAAACGAGTAAAGTTTTAGAAAAGGTTGTTCAGTAGGCCAAATAAATTTTAAATGTTTTATTTTGTTTCTTTTCAGACTGTCATTGAACAATACACATTCAAGGTGATTATTTCTTTTTTCATTTCACGTTACATTCAAGAAAACTTTATGGACTCATTCGTTTCCCTAACCTTGTTCTCATGGGTGTTTTAAAAGGGGTTACCCAATGACCGGGTACCTTGGTACTTACCTCAGTATTTAGTTTTGATTAGTAAACAATATTGTAAATTTACGCGATCACAAACTTGCATTGCTCCTATTTCGAATCTAACAAACTAAAGGAACCATGTTTTCCCCTTGTTTCGAGCTGGGAGTCGTAAGTACATGGGTCTGGTCGTGTAGATTAACCTAAGGGCACAGGGTTGCCATGTTTTGACATGCTCTCTGTGGTATCGTTATTTGTAGACCATGTTAGTGATGTAAATTTTTTGAATGGATATCAAAAATATAAAATTTTGTATCAACATTTGATTAGATCTTAGAGATCATGAGAAACAAAACGCTTCATCGTAATGGGATTTGAATTGCAGTGAAACTTATATTAACGTACACATCTCTACAATGGACACATCCAAACAACGGACACATCCTAACAACGGACACCTTACCGTTGTCACGAATTTCCACCATATGGTGAAATTCCTATTAACTAAACCTCCAAGTAACGGACACCTCCCAACAACGGACAGAAACTTTCGTCACAAAGGTGTCCGTTATATGGAAGTTTCACTGCATGAAAATTCTGTTTGAAATTGACAACATAATCCCGTCAAAATAGTTAAAGTAGTTACCAGACCATATTTCTTCTCTGAAAACTCTTCCCTGAAATGTTTTTCTTATTTTTAGTTCAATTACAACGGAAAAAATGGAATTGATATTTACAGGTAAGATTTTTCCACTCATTTAAAATTGCGTTGGAATTTATTTAAGTGTTTTGTTTTAAAAGAATAATCCTTCCACGCCCGGATTTATTTATGATAAACAAGCAAATCCTATGTAAGTTACAATCAAACACGGGGGTAGCAGAAGCAAAAGTAACACAAAGCGCAATTAGTATTATTATTGCTATTACAACTCGTATTATTGCTATTATTAATATTTAGGTTGTATTACAGATGTGTTATTGCTGGTACGTTTTTTGTTTTTTAATGTAAGGTTGTAACTTTTGAAATTAAGACCGAATTCATTTTAATTTATTTTTAAGAAACGAGAAGAAAATTGCTGGTGCTACTACTGAAGAACAAACGAAAAAAGCAACTATCCGGCTCTTAAGGTAAGCAGTTATTTACATTAAGGATCATTAATATACGTGCTGCGTTCTTGCGTGCTACGTGCTGCGTTTTTGCGCGCTGCGTGCCTCGTGCTGCGTGCATATAATGACAGTCTAATTTCATTCGTTGCAGTGAGGGGCGTTTGTGTGCACGCGCACTTTAGCTAAGTTTTGCTTAGAGATTGTTAGATCACTACATGATTAATAGAATATTTCTTTTTTCAGGACTCTTATTTTGCTCAGCCAGACTCTTTCACCTTTGCCAGGTACTGTATATATATATTTTTTAATCTACTGTCAGGTTAATATACTTACGACACTAAATCAGTTGTTATTTCTACATCTTTAGATTTGACAAGTTTTCATCCTAGGAATTCTCGTCCTAGGATTTGTTAGATTTAATTACCCCCCGAAAATTACCATACGGTCCATTGACAAGCAATGTATAGCGTCGTATTTACAGGAGGTAAATGTGGGATGATTCACAAATCATAATCGAAAAAACATACGCCGCGCTACAATGTGGAGTTCCAGCCTTTCAGGCGCGTCGTAGATAGGCGCGTCGTGAACCATAAAGCCCCTATTAATTTCAGATATCCCAACGTAAGTTTATCACATAAATTAAGTTGGTTTCCGTGTGCTGCCCCTTGCAAAATTAATCCTGCATAGGATTTGCCTGTTTAGCAGAAATGAAAGGACAAAACTCAGAACTATAATGTAAATATCAATGTTTTGTTTTCAATATTTTAATTTACCCTATCACGTGGTTTCTCCCACAGATGACGTCATGATGACAATGAAATTATTTTACTATGACGAAGGTGAGGCTTCAGTTTCTGTGACTTTCATTAAACATATTGCTTATTGCATATTGAACTTATTGCCCCCCCGGATACGTTACACTTGTCGCATTAAAAAGCACTGTAAGAATAGGGCCAACGAATTATATACCGGGTGACCCAAAAAGTATCTCTGTTCGCAGGGCTGTAGCACAAACTCCACGAGACTACAAACTTCAAATCGTACCCAGAACAACGTCCGAAGTGCAGACTTTACTATTCTCCCGTTTCTCTCCAAAATTGTAAAGTAAAGTCTGCACGCAGGCTACCGAAGTGCAAGCTTAGAGTTTGGAATATCATCCAATCATCGGCGATCCCGTTTGCCTGTCCAAACCTGAAAGTTAAAATTACCTTCACTCGTGGGTTTTAAATTCATTTTGAAAGAATGCTATTCATTTCCTCTCTATGTTTTGATATTAAAGATATATTAAAACAGCCTGATTGCTCCTATCTATATCGACTTTGGAGTTTGATCAACAGTGAATCTTGTCAAATTTTAAACTCGTCGTAAGCAAGTCGCCATAAATAAATGATGTTTCATCAAATTAACTTGAAAGTTCACAGACCAGAGTACAGGGCTATTTGATTTGAAGTTTTGATGGGTGAATGTGGTTGCATATGACTGGAGAGGATGGTATCCAAAACTCTAAGTTTGTCCTTCAAGCATCGTTTTGTGCACATTTTGAGATTTTTAGTTTCGCAGATTTCAGGCTCCAACCCTGCAAACGGAAATAATTTTTTGGGGTCGCCCGGTATGTATTTTCTTGGTTCAAATATTTGTTGGTTTGGTTTGGTTAATTTATTGGGTTTCTTATGCTATCCCGGTAACAAACTATTGAAGCTGATCTTGTTCATTACTTTCCAATGAGAACATTGAATATAAATTTTACAAATTTGTTCACTATTTAAAACAGTAATTTCATTCCAATTTATAGTTACACCAACGGAATACCAACCTCCAGGTTTCAAGGTAATTTTTTTTATATTTAAAAATTTTAATTGCAAAAAAATTAAAATTTTCTTATTTTTGTGTTTACGATCATTGTCAGGTTGCTTTTATTTTACGACAGTGATGACACGTTGACTCGATTTCATCATTTTGGTGTAGTTTACAAAAGTTTGAGATTTTAGAAAGATTTTGGAAACAACACATATGTTTTAAATAGCAGACAGAATCTTTTAATCAAAACAAGTTACCTGTTAACTTTATTTGTATCTTTATACTCGAGCCTTTATCCTAAGAGCAGAAAGGTAACTTGATGCGTTTGAAGATCTAGATATTTTTTAGAGAAAACATACTTTAGCACTTACGTGAAGTTCTTGGCGGAATTATGATAATTTATTTCACAATTTCGAACGTGATCCTCGTTATTCGAATCCTATTAGAATGTGGCATTTTATCCTTTCGAATCTCTAGAGATTCGATCGAATGTTGACGCGTTATTCTATTCTTTTGTTTGAACCAATGTAAAACGAACGCTCAGAACAAAGAGTTTTCTTTTGAAATATACCTGGAAAAGAGGTTTATTAAAGCATCTATGATTTGGTTTCTTTGAGTGATAAATATGAAAGTAAATATTCCTGGAAAAGAGGTTTTTTTTAAACCAAAGTATTATTTGGTTTCCTTGCTAGGAATGTGCAGCTGATCCATATGCCTTTAAAGATGAATCTATGAATATCCGTGTCGGAGAAGTAGCCACGGTAAGATGAAACTATTTTTCATTTTTTGCTTCTTTTTCTCGTGTTTATTTTGTGAGTAGTTCGATTATAAATTTTACATAAATTGTAAACAAATAAAATTTCAAATGATGGCATAATAGGATTGTAAATATTTAATTAAAATTCATTATTATTTCAGATTATTTTCAAAGCAAATTGTTATGAAAGCCTTTTTAATTCTTTTCATTCGTTGTTACATTTCTTATCAAAATTTTCTTATCTTTCTTTTTAATTACCATCCGATGTGCGTGAATTGCCATTACCATCCAAAATCAAAGCCATTTCACACGTAAGTATGTATATTGAATTTTCTTTCTGATACAAAATATAAAATACTATTTAAAAAATACTATTTATAAAATCACTAGCATTTTGCTTTGTTGCGTTGTTAAACAGATTAGACATCATGATTCGCGGAGAAGGTTTTAGCCCCCCCCAATTTTTCACAAAACATTGGTTTTAGCCCTTGTGAAATTCGTCATAGCCCCAAATCGCACATGCACTGATACAGAATGTTATCTATTCTTATAGTTTCTTGACCACGTATATAGGCTCTTATTCTTTCAAAGATTCTTAAGAGAATGAAAGAATAAAAAGAATGAAGAATGAAATTTAAACGAGAAAGATTGCGTCATTATGTTTTATTTTACATAGGATGACTTTGAAGCTTGGCACTGTGCATCATCAACTCAAGTACAAAGATGAAAACGAAGAAGAAGAAGAAGAGATGGAATCTCCTGTTGTGAATCACGAAGAAGAAGAACAAATTGCATTGGAGGAAGAAGAAGAAGATGATGATGCAACAACAGCAAAGAAGGTCGTTCAACTGGAATCTATTCAAGAGGTATATATATGATATATATATATATATTGGATCCTTAAAAGCAAGGTCCTAGATCTTAAATAGCCAACATTCGACTCAAATGAGGAAATGAGGAAAACAATTATTTAACATGTTCGAAAAAACAACCAGAAGGCAGTGGTATTAATCGGACCCTTGACCGGGCCCTAAGGGACAATGTTAATGCTTAGTAGAGATGGACAATCCGTGGAATATCTCTCTAGGGAGCTCCTGTGCTCAGGGCTTAAAAGGAAATGAGCTCCCACCCGATGGCAGTTAACTGCTGCATAAGGTTCAGTTGTATATATATATATATATATACACATATACATAGAATAAAAAAAGTCAAACAACTATATTCATCTCTACAAGCACATACACATATAGATATATAGATATATAGATATACATACAACTGAGTCACACTCTGATGAAAACGTAGGTTTGAAAAGCCTCAGTCTGCCAAAATTTCTTTTCTTTTTCGTCCGTTCTTCATAGCATAAAATTATATACATTATGTATATATATATATATTATAATGCAGATTACGTATGTTTATGTGTATATATATTATAAAGGTTTAAAGTATGAAATGACATAAAATTGATACTGTTAGAAGTCAGAGGCAAAAAATTGATTTGGTTAAGCCTTGAGTCTACTTGTTCTTGTCTTTTACGGTTTAAATTGTTTGTTCTGCCAGAGTGAGAAAGTTGTCGGCACGGAAATTGGTTGGCAATCATTTTTTACTCTATGAAATGACGCATTTCAGGTGGTAGATGCAGGCCAGTATTTATCCTAGCATGAAACGGTTTGATTTAGTGCTAGCTTTTATATGTTTTATTTTCTTCTAAACTAGCGGTAAATTAAAAAATTAATGAAAGCAAATTTTAATATGGGCAATTTCTGTTTTATTTTGAAGGAGCAATTTGAAGAAGTACCTGACACTTGTCGAGATGCTCAAGAAAAGAATCAAGGTATAACATTTATATTCATTCATTTATTTATTTGATTTTGCTTTCTCTCGAATTTTATTTCAATTTTGTTGTTTAATAAATGTGTTTGATAATAAACCTTGTTTATAAATTTGTTGTTTGATAAAGTTCAGTTTAATAGGTTGAGAGAGAAGAAGCTACAATTCAGATGAAAAGCTCATTAAGGCCGAAAGAGTTCTGTATGATTTTACGTATTCTGTATGATTTTACGAATTAATGAAGTCTTTCGCTTTTAGATGAAATGGAAGCAGAAAGGGAACCAGATGAAATAGACGCAACTCAGACAATTCCAGGTACTCCTAATCTTCATATTGTTATTTGTCGCACTTCAATGTTTTTCTTATCTTTTGTTATTTTTCAGTCTTATTTTTCCTTTTCGATACCAGTTCTTATTTAGTACATCTGTTGTCATTTGGATTCCAATCAAGCCCCAAAAATGTCTAGTGGTATTTATGAAAAGTGTTGAGATGAAAAACTGGTCTGCCTTTTACTCCCTTATGATCATAATGAAGATTCGCTGGTGTCCTGCTAGAAAAGAATAATGAAGGTAAAACCTGGAACACTGTCTCCAGGAATTACTTTCCGTTTTATGAATATTACATTTTAAATAATCGCTCATAACAAAGTGACAGAATGGGTGATTCAAACTAATTCTTTTTATGAACTGATTTGGCTTTTCCTCTAATCATATAAACATAGATATACAAAAAGCGGATGGTTCTTCTCAGACTTATAAACCGGTAAACGTTTATAAACGTACCACCTTTCTTTTGGGTCATCCTTTATATATTCATTTTTACATATAAATATTTTCATTACATTTTATAGAAACGTACGAAAAGAAATCTGGCTTGGAAGTTGGCGAGGAGACTCCAGAAGAAATGGAGCCAACCCAAGAGCCAGAAGAGGACTCACCAACGGTTGTGTGTCATTGTGGAGTGAATGAGGTGCACTTAGTTACATTTTTTTTATCTTAGAACCTGTGGTTGTTAAACAACATTTTAAAGCCATATCATAAGAAAACCTGCACCTATTAGTTGTTGTATGCAAATGTTGAGCGATCGATGCAAATTTAATTTTTAATTAGACTACAGTACTTCGAACCTCGCCGCGTTATTAAATACCCATTTACGTTCCTTGTCCCAAATTTGTTTTTCCGAGCTCTGATTGCCTAAAAGCAAAAGAGGAGAATTTCACCTCCTCGTGTACTCTAATGAGATTCCAATGCAGAGACTTTGTTCTGAAATCGTGAAAGAAATTGGCATGGAGTTGGGCACAAGTGTTGCGAAAATAGGCTGTTCTTAGCTTAAAGCATGACAAGACCTTAGAAGACTATTTCAGCTTCTTAAAAATGAACTTATCAGAATAGTTTTGGCTTGCAGACATTTTTCTACTTACTGAATGAAGAACGAATTTCCAATTTGATGTACTTCACTCGTTAACTTTCCATGGGTTTTTATGTCGCAAGCTTCTTCATATTGTAGTTTTTGAACTTTAAAGTTGATGTGTATAGCTTCTTCATATTGTAATTTGTAAACTTTAAAGTTGATGTGTGATAGCTTCTTCATATTGCTGTTTTGAAATTTTTCACTTGATATGTAATGCATTAACTTTTGCTTGGTTATTATTTCGTAAACCTGTTTGTCTTTGCAGGATGATGGTTTGATGATACTTTGTGCTGTTTGTGAAACATGGCAACACGCTGTTTGCTTTGCTATCATCGAAGCTGACAATGCACCTTCATCGCACATTTGTGCCACATGTTCTATCGTAAGTATCACATGTTCAATCGTGATTGTCCACGTGTTATATTGTAATTTTTACGTATGATATGGTAAGAGTCACTTGATTTATCGAGTTTATAAGACTATTATGTATCTGTTAAATTTCTTAAAATTTGTTATTTTTTTAAATTTATTTTTTATCAGATTTCCTAAAATTTATCTGCTTATTTACTTCCTACTTCAACGCGAAAAAACTTCTTACGCACGAAGGAATAACGATAAAACTGAATATAATCTAGAACAATTTAAAATTATAAAGCATTACCACATTTTATATTTTACTCTTAGCTCTTTTTCTTCAGAAATTTGATGACCAGAAATGCACTGATTCAAGACTGGAGAAGTTGAGCAAAAGTGAAATTCAGGTTGGTAGTTTTCAGTACCTAAAATAACTTTTGGCTGACCAAGAGTGGTCAACTGGTAATTTCTTCCTTTCAAGTAACATAATCTCATCACAAAAAGTAACACAAAAGTCGCAAATGCCAACAATATATTCTTGGTTTGATTGTGTTTATGAATAAGATTAATTTCACTTCTTTTCATACGTTCAACATTTTAGAAGCAGTTAATTACAGAATTAACTCCTCCCCTCTGAAGACACCACATGACAGAATGAAAAATAGCACAGATTAAACAATTACTGGTGATACTAGGCAAAAAAAAGCACAGATGGGTGGCGGAGCCATACTGAATGGGTGGGCCAAATCCTCTCCATTTTTCTGTAAAATTCTTACTTTTTCTATTGTGTTTACACAATTTATGTTTCAGATGAGGCTAAAGCGGGCTTTCAGCCCCCCTCCCCGCCCTACCTTTTAAACGCTCTGCCGTCCCTGGATTAAAAAATAACTGGGTGGTTAATATGAAAAATATTTGGATACACCTCACATCAGTGAAACTTTTGTTAAATCTGAATGTGTATTTTCTTTACTAAATTACTCTTAATAATTATATAATTTTAAAGAGTTTCTATGTTGTCAGAGACTTTACTTACTTTTTACTTTACCTTAAAGAACTTACCTTACTTACAAAGAACTCACCTTACTTACAAAGAACTTACCTTACTTACAAAGAACTTACCTTACTTACAAAGAACTTACCTTACTTACAAAGAATTCACCTTACTTACAAATAACTTCCCTTACTTACAAAGAACTTACCTTACTCTCCAAGAACTCACCTTACGGCCGAGGAAATCTCTCCAGCATTTGCGAATTCCATCAATGGCTTGATCTCATTATTATCCCTCACCCCTGTATCCGTCCTTAACTGGTCAATGTAATCTCCGGGTGGTCTTTCCCTTCCTTTATTAGAGTGCTTAGGCTCCCAGAATATGTGGCCACTCCATCCTTGCATCGGTAACAATGGCCTGCAAATTTCATTCGCCTACATTTGCACCAAGTTAATTAAGAACATCATTCATCATACCATTTACTAGGATTGGTATACTATTGAACTATTTTCTCCCCCCTGGGGAAGACGAAAACAACAATTTTAAGCACGTCATTTTTCTTAATAAATTTGTTGTGATTATGTTTTAGTTTTAGTTTATGTTTTTTTTCAGTTTAATTGTATTTTGATTGAGTTTTAGTTTAAAATTGAAAATTTTAGATATTTAATTAAACTCACTAATCTAGATTTACATTTACATTTTTGTTTCTTATCTTCAATCATATCATGTTTTGTGCAAGATTTTAGAAACTAATATATTGGATACATTATATTTTACAATTTTGTGCTTTTAGGCAACATGTCTGTGGCGAAGGACTTTGATGGCCACTTCAGAGATCAACAGAGTTACTGGAAATATACTGGCGAAGCGTTTAGGTGAGAAATATCATTGTTATTTTTTTTTTTAAGAGAGCAAGCGCCGTACTGGTCTACGATACAGTAATGCATGCAATTCATTTAACTTCGTAGCTCACTGTGTCTTTCAACAGCTAGTTTTCATTGAATTGAACATAGTTTCAGAAACAGTTATAAAGAATTTTAGCCTGAAAGCTCTTAACAAGAATTGTTCTTATATGCGGGTTTTTATTGCAGTTTTTATTAAGTAATAACATACTAAGTAATACTGTATTATTAGTATAACTGAATTTATTTAGTGTCAGGAAAGCAAAGTGAATAGAGTCTTATTTTTAAGCGCAAGGGACGCCAGTAAAGCTATGCTTTACTTGGGTAGTATAGTAATTGGCTTTTTGTGTTGGACTGTAATTTTAGTTACTTGAATTCTATGAATAAAGTTGAATTGAAACTTATAAGAAAAACATATTAAAACATATTAAAACGTTACCTCAATACCAACAGGGACTAAAGTAGATATTGCCAACCATCTGATCAAACGTCTTGAGAAAGAAGCATTCATCAAATCAACAGGCAAAAACAAGAGGTAACTACTTTTAAACGTCATAGAACTCATACCTAGCTGAATGCATGATGTCCTTGCTAGTAATATGGGACTGTGCGTGTTTCCCGAGCTCTCCCGCAAAAACGCTTATGATCAGAAAAACAATATTTTTGGAACAGATAAAAATTTTATACTTGCTTGTTTCTGTTTCTGTTTCTGTTTCTGTTTCTGATTCTGATTTGTTATTTACCTTTTGGAAACTATTGATGTGGTTTTTATCATCTTTTGACGTATCATTTCATCTCTTTAATTTTCGTCAAAGAACTTTTTTCGCAGCATTTCGAATCAATTTCTCTTTATGAAAAGCTGTAAAAGTTTGAACTAGGTCAGTTTCAGTAGCAATAGTGAAATTCACCAATTTCAAAGCGAATAGCCATCAAAGACAAATCAAATTCTTTCAAGCAGAAAATCAAAACAAGCAAAGCCATGTTTTAATTTTCTGCTTGAGAGAATTCGCTTTTTTTTAAACTGTTAATCCTTTTGAAATTGGTGTGTCAATTTTACTATTGTTACAAAAGCTGGCCTCATTAGTTTAAACGCGTTTGATACGTGCTTCTGTTTTCAAATTTACACGAGACTTGCTATAATTTTTAGTTTTTTCATACAGAATATATCTCATTAATTTTCATTTATCTTATAGACTTGGTAAACACGTCAATAAGGAAAAGATTCTTTCTGAAGGCCTAGAGATATATTTCAAGTTTGACGAGGGAGATGAGCAATCTCTCTCTTCAGGGAAGGAAAACAAAAATCCTAATGTCGAAGAGGTATGTCAAAGAGACATTTAATTACAACTAACAAACAGATGCGAATTTTGTTACCAATAAAACATTCTACCGGGTGTCCCAGTAGCGCTGCGAGTTTAACTCGAATTTATTCGAAACAATTTTAAAATATTTTTAGTTAGTCAACTTAAAAATTGATACCTAGTTTGCTATTATTTGTGCATCGAGAGTCGAGATATTAATTCTGAAAGTTCAAATTTGCCTCCAAACCAAAACCAGAGGTCTCGATTTTCGTCTAAACTGCGTCTTTAGGTCTACTAAACCATAGCGTTTTACGAAAGAATTTAATGGCGCTTGCAAACACACTCGGAAAGAAATCGAAACACTAAAATTCAACGCTTATTTATGGATGTTGCCACTAAGAAATGCTTTCTCATTTTTCAGCATTTTTACCAAAAATCTATCAAAAATGAAACAGCAATGTTAGTTTTCAAAACATTTGGTCATGGACAACTAATTTTTGAGATTCTTTTTGTAATCATTTTTCAGAAGTGTTTTCAAAAACAAAGTATGTTGTTTGGAACACCGCCGCGATCCAGAAAATCCTACAACACAGTCCTTTAAGAGCGTAGGCTAAAATTAAAACCCGTGGTTTTGAATGGGAGGCAAATTTGAACTTGTTGACTATAGAGGATGTTGACTATAGAGGATTACTAAAAAAATAATTTTTGACGGATTCGAGAGATAACCTCAACACTAGCCTTAATCAAACATGTTACCATATTTTTGGGACACCCAGTACAATGAATGATTTGGTTTTTGGGACAGTATTTAATCAAGTTTGTATGGCCCAGAAAAAATTAATCACCAAAACAAACCTTTATCGTTGTCGAAAACCAAAATGATGTAATAAAATACGTTGAGTGCATGGAACGATCTAGGTTTTTAAAGAACTAACAAAATTTGCTAAATATGATTTTTTGTGGACACGCGTCAAGTTTTGTTAAATGCAGCGCATAAATGAGCAATCGCGTGTTTGTAATGCAATTACAAAGGTATAACAATTTTATTGAAAAAATGGGGTTAAGATGTATTAAGGTATTGATTGATAAGGGGCTTCAAAAAGATGGGTACGGGTTTTAAGAATAAGAATAAGAATTTTGTTTTAGTCTGTTGCTTCTATGGTGACGAAAGCTTCGCAAATGGAACTTGATGAAAAGCCCAAAACGAAAGCTTCGCAAATGGAACTTGATGAAAAGCCCAAAGAAGACATCAACCAAGAATCGGCCATGGTAAGTGTTGACTAATTTGAAGTAAAAAAAATCTTTAACTATTTTTAAACTGAGCGGTATGGATACTTTTCTCATTTTTGTTTTTGTTTTCTCCGTACTTTGTGTCTCTGTTTTTTCGCTTCTCTTTGCACGTGAAGGCAGCGGTGTACGAAGGGAAGAGGCTCTTTTGCAGAGGGGCTAGCCTTATCTTAGATAAATAGTTGTTTATTACTTTACATAGCTGTTTGTTCTTAGTTGTTTGTTATGTATTTACATAGTATTCTTTAATTTAACAGGCCTGTCAACGAAAGGCGCTTGGTCGATTCCAACCGCCTCGGCGCACTCACCTAGAGCCTAATCGTGGCGCCTAACTAACAAACAATCTTGAACTTAATAACGGGGTTGTTTTTTTGAATCATTTTCTTTGGAGATAAGTCAATCCCCTCAAGCTTATTGCTTTATTGCTCTCCTGTACTTTTTTCATGGAGACGCAAGATCTTGAAGAATGTACCAATTAGTTACAAAGGCATCCACATTTCTTTCCACCTGATTTTTGGCAAAAAATAGGCATGTCCTTGATCTTCTATTTCTACTTTGTCAGCACACATCATATCAAGTCCACTAATCAGTAGTTTAGCCAATTTTTATTAACAATTATAACAATTAATATAATTATTCCAATTATAACAACTATTATAATTATTCCAATTATTAACAAATATTATAATTATTACAATAATTAACAATTATGCTGAAATAAGTAAAGTACCAGGTGCGCCAAAAAACGCGGAACATCTTTGACGAGCTAGCAAAAATCGTGTACTGCACGGATTACAGTGATTAAAGTT
>JAYJMH010054336.1:0-13112 GCA_036873815.1 Phacellophora camtschatica | reverse complement strand
GAAATTTATGACTACGACGAGGAAAATATGAAGATTCCCCCTGTACATGCGCAGATGCCTGTTTTTGGTACCAAGTCGCCGTCGTAGTCGCGTTCGTAGTCGAATCGTAAGCTCCCTATTGTTACAAAATTTGCCCCTATTAATCAGACAGATGTGAAGTATAAAAGCATGCTAATTGAAAACAAAGGATGAAACGTTTCATTGGCCATTTATCTTTCACACCTGTCTGATGGACATCACGCGGCGGCAATGAATTCACGGGATGAATTTTCCAAAAATGTTATCAATTCATTTCGAAATCTAAAGAAACACATAATTTTTATTTTTGTGATTTGGGTGCTTTAGAATTATCGCAGAAGGTTGAACGATATTTCTAAATCATTCGGGAAATTGTGCGCATTATTTTTACGGCTTTCAGGTCAGCAAATGTAGGAAGATTTATTTTCCACCTTTTTTTGGTTATGGAAATGTGTTTTGAATTTGGACAAATTAACTGACAACATAAATACAAATTGAGAATTGTATCTAGGTATATTTTTTGTATTTATTTGATATGTATAATAATGTTGCCAAACCTAATAAATTTTAGGGAAAAAAGGAAGGAATTCATAATTGCGAAATATATTCAGCGGAAATATGTTCATAAATCAGACAGTTCTCCAGAAGGTTTACTGCAGGTATATTAGTTTGTATTTTGTATACATAAAAATATCTTTGTAGGTTTGTACTGTTCTTCACTTCTCTGAAGCTTAGTGTGAGGCTTTATGTGAACAACAAGATGCGTTTGAATTTTGATATTCGATTAGAAAGAATAGATCTATTGCCTTCGAGTGTACTCAATGAAATTAAAATAAAAAATGAGCACGCGTTGTGGCTTTGTTCATTTTGATTTGCACTGTTGCGTTGAAAGATCGTGCGAAATATATTATTCAAGGTGATAAATCGCATTGTAATGTGCAGCTTTCATTTTTTGTTTTACAAACACTGCCTTTGCTTGTCTTTAAAAACTTTTATTTCTCTTCAAACCAATAACCGTAACGAAAAATGGGGGGTTTTGTAAAGCGGTTTCAAACACGACAATACGATTTGTGTTTTGAAAGAATAGATTTCACAAAGTGCACTCATTCAAATCAAAATAAACAAGTATATACAGCAAATCTTTGTGATTTCGTTTATCAAGGTTTGCTTTGTTGCGTTTAAGATGTTGAAATACGTCCTATACAGTAATTTTTTACCACACTCATTTGTTTTACAAATTTTCCCCCTTTATAACAAAATTCTACCCCGTTCTTTCGAAATTTTTGATAGTTTTTTGAGTGTGTTATAATTAATAATTTGTTTCTTTAAAAACTTCTGTTTATTAATTTGGTATTTGATTTGATTTTCAGGATTTGAATCTTGCCGTTGCCAACCGAGACATTCTTGCTGTGTTGCAACTTCATGGCGAAGGAGTTGATTTAGCTAAACCTCTCTCAGATTATGTAAGTTTAGCATTAATCAAATTATTTCTATTTATTCAACGTAAATTTGCATTGCTGATACATTTATAGCAAAATTACAGGCTTGATACACACTGAGACTAATAAACGTGTCTATATAGGAGGAAAGGCTTGTGCTGTCTATTTCTTCTATGAGATTATAATCTAAAGCTGGAACTGAATGTGTATAAAAATAATTGTTTTTAACTTTTAGAATTGCAATGGAACGGCGTTACATCGAGCAGTTGAGCAAGAAGATTTAACTTCGCTGCATCTCGTTGATTTTCTTATTCAAAATAGGTTTGCCTTGTATACAGCATCCTTATGAGACGAACAGAAGCGAATTTTGTAACAATAGTGAAATTGACACATTGCTGGTTTCAAAGCAATTATCAATCGATAACAAAGCGAAACAAAAATCGCTCAACTGGAAAATGAAAACATCTCCTCCGCAGCATTGTTTCTTTTCTTTTTCCAGTTGAGAGATTTTTGTTTTGCTCTCGAGGGATAATCGCTTTGAAACCAGTGTGTCAATTTCACTATTGTTACAAAATTCGCCTCTGCTTATCAGACGTTATCTTAGTTTCTTTGTTTCAAATTTTCCGCATGAGCCGTGCTGTCAATTCCATCCCGGCTAGGTGAGATATCTCAGCTGTTTCTGTTTACATGGAAAATTTCATCCCGCCTTCGAGGAATATCTCGACTAGCCGATGTAAGGTAAACGGCTTGCTGGGATATTAGCCAAGATATCTCACCCATGTAACGTATACAGGCCCTAAATATCAGGTGATATTTTTGAAAATAGAAAACAAAGCGGACGCCATATTTAAACTTGCCTGGGTAAAAAATACAGCGTGAAAAGAAACATCCAGGGGTTATTTTCCCCAGCAAGGAGCTAGGTTTAATTTAATTTCCCGTTCGACTTAGCACTTCCCAATTCACATGAGAATTTACAAGAAATGTCATTCTCTTTACCCAGTGCAATATTTCCAGTTGTGAAGAATATTTACCCCTGGAGACCTCCTTTTTCAACTGAATAGGTTTGATCAACTGTAAACAAAGGAAATGTGAAGTGACAGTTGCCGTTATCTGTGATCAATTTTAAATCTGCATTTTTTTGCAGCAACAACATTGATATTCAAAACTCAGAAGGAAACACGGCACTTCATTTGGCAACACTTTTGGATAAACCGGAATGCATCAAATTGCTTCTTCGTGGTGGAGCTAATCAAACTATCGGTAGGATACACTTTCATTTTATGTTTTTGGTGTGACAATTTGATGACACTTTACTAATTGTTATGCCCGGATTTGTTCCCATCAAATTTTACTCAGGGTTTTTTGTATTGACAAATAACAACTCATGCAAACTATACAAATCTAAGAGAAACAAAATATTGTATTTGTTTACTCCATGAAAATAATAATTTTTTCATTTAAATTTATACGATATGCCTGACGCTTTTTAACTAAGCCCATATTACCTGTTTGCGAGGGCAATTCAGTAGAGAAAACATTTTTGGAACCAGCCTATTGTCTCCAAACCATATGTTATTGTTAAATCTATTGTTCAGTAAGTAAAGTAGAGATTCAGTTTCTTATAAGGCTTTTTCTTATATGCGGGACTTTGTTGCCAGGACTTTTCGGGTGCTAAACGTTTTAGCCCTTTTTATAAACACCCCTAAAGTGAAAATCACAAAACACAAGATGTTTGCCGTTTATAATTGATTGTATTTTTAAAAAATTAATAAATTAGTATTTCTGTTGGTCTTAGTTAACAATGAAGGTAAGACAAGTTTGGTAACAGCAACGGAGAGAGGAGATAGCGAAATTCTTGAAATAGTAAGTAGTATACGGTATATACATATTTATACATATTTATACGCACATGTTTGTGCATTCTGGATGCTCATTAACGTATTAAAACCAAGTACTACTCAATTCATAAGTCACATTTATTATGTCGAGTCGAATTTAATGATATCAATTAAATCCGTGTTAAAGTAAGTGGAAAGGGATAGAAAGGGCTCAACTCTAAAAGTAAACTTCAGTTCTGTTTACGCAGCACAGCGGGCATGGAGTCTTTCAAGATAACATTGCATGAACAAATAACTTTCTTTAATTTTTCAAATTTGATTTGTGGAACAGCTATCATCTTTATTTTTAGATTGCCCAGTCCCCTGGCGTTTTGCCACTTTTATCTCCGTTGGTCTACTTTAAAACAATCGTTTAAAGCCACGGCTCAAGTTAAAGTCAAACTCCACTCAAGTTTTTGATGCTCTGTTATAGAAGGTTTAAAAATTGATAATTTATTATTTATAAACATTAATAAAATCTAAATGAAGTTTAACGTTTAAATCAAACACGAATTTTGGTCGCGTTTTTCACAGAGTCAATGTCAATAATAATTCAAATAATCTAACTACTCCTCTTTCACAGGCACGAGTTAAAAATCAAATTGCCTACAAAATAGTCCATGCAACTTTCAATGGAATATTAATTGAATTTTACTCGACACAATTTCTACGTTTGCAGTAAGCCTAAGCGAATTGGAAAGTGAATTTGGTTTGGTTTCTGAGCAAAATGTGCAAAAGTTAAAACAATTTATAATATTTGAATGATAAAAATTAATATACATTTATGTTTGTAAAAATAATAATGCCAGGTATGGATACATATTCTTATAGCTAAAAGATGTGAAAGAAGGCAAAATACAAAAATTGGATAATGTTAGAATTGATTGGGGAATCGATCAGGTGAGGAATTTAAAAAAAAGTAAATTTTTGCAAAACTATTCGTTTTTTCTGATGATAACATTGAATACTTTGGAACGTAGATTTTCGTTATAACTTATAAAATGATGATGATGTTGTGAATGCAATGGCCTACTCGACGCCTTGATACCTTTTGAGTATAAAAATTTAGGATCGTCGCGAGCATTTCTCGATTGTTTGTGCGTTGGATTGGTGGAAGAAACTTTGTAAGAATTTCCGAATTTTAATTAAATATTTTGTTTAATTCCTCAATGAAAATGCCGATTTAGCTACATTTGTGTTAGTCTGCGTGCAAACTTCACTTTTCCGCGGCACAAGGGGGGGGGGGGGCTGAGAAGTACTTCCACCCCTCTAGTAACGACGGCGGCCTTGCTATGATTGCTTAGCTAAAGCTAGAAAATTCTGATTCTTTTCTTATATTAGTCATATTCATTGATTGTCATGTTTGCAACTTTTCAAGATGACATCGAAACGTCGCTTATTATTATTATCGTTAATATTTATAATTAAATAACACTGTGTCCAGAATTTTCCTGATACACAAAATGTATGATCTTCCAATTACAAAATGATAAAAATTTAATTTAGCTATTTTACTTCACCAGGCTGAAGGCATTTACGAAAATCCACTGGACTTGTTGGATTTGAAGATAGAGTTTCCAGACGATGCTACGAGTGAACCCAATGAGAAGGCAAGTTTTTGAAATATGTCACGTCACGCCCGGATTCACTTAATATGCAGGCAAATCCTATGTAAGTTTCGCATGGGGTAGCACAAACAAATAAACTAGATTCGAAAGATAAAATTATCCGAAAACTTTTGAAATGAAGTTAAAAGTTTTTCTATTTTTTGCCTCCTGGAATTATCAAGTTTTCATTGTTCCCGTCCTCATTCGTAAACTTCCTATTGGTTAACAACGTAAAACGTCATATTGTCAGGTGTTGATTTTTCTATACGTACATAAGATATTTCAACTCTTTCACCCCGGAATCACTCTTTCACCCCGTGAAGGGCTATATTTCACCACGTAAAGCATAATTCTTAAAGCGAAGCAACGCAAAACGTCATTCTTACAAGAGGTATATGCGGATAAAAATGTATATTAATTTAAGATATTTTAACTTGAGTTTATCTTTTGATTTAAACTGGTTTGTGTGTGCTACCCCCTGGAAAACGATGGTTAGATAGGATTTACCGGTTAATTGGAAATAAACCCGGGCGTAAAACGTCATATCTTCAGGAGGTAAATGCGTACAGTAAATTTTCTATGAATCTATGTGATTTCGACGCAAGTATATCTTTTGAATTAAATTAGTTTGCATGTACTAGCCATTGCAAAATAAAATCTAGCTACGGTTTTACTGTTAATTGGAAATAAGTACGGGCATAATAGGGTTTAGAGCTTACAGGATGATTCAGCTGTATTTTTTTTTGGTGGGGGGGGGGGGGGAGGGGGGTTTCCATACAAGAGTGCATCTAGAATATGCTATAGATTCAAAACGAATTAACCTTTTCTAAGGGTCATCTAAATAACTTTGAAGTGTAATTTTATTTTTATTTTTACAGCCAATTTTACTTGGGCAAGGTGTTCCAGTTCTCCCAATTTTTCCGGTGTTGCCACAAAAGAGCAAGAAATCAAAACCAAATGCATCGGTGAAGCGATCGGAAAGTCTGAACAGTCCAACGAGGATGAATCAATCTCAAAAGACAAGTGGAAGTATGACTCCTATCCAGCCATCAACGGGAAGCTCTATGGGAAGGCATGCTGTTGCCTCGGTAATTATCTCAGTAAATATCGTTTACGGTTGACCAACAAGTATCTCTTTTTGAAAAATCGCAAATTCGAAAATACTTGGTCGATTTTTGTTCTTTCTATATTTTTCAATATTTTTTCTGTAATGGTATCAAAGTATCATATGAACAATTTTTTAGTATTAAAAATCTAGTGATATGAAAACTGTTAATATGAAAACTAGTACCATACCTGAGGAATCTTTTTATTGTCAATAACTTACTAACGGGCTTGTTATGTTTATAGACATCGCCATCGTCTGAAAGTAATGTCACCACATTCTCAGATCTGGGAGATAAGCAACAATTTCGTCCACCTCTTCCGCCGGCGCGAAAAAGCACGAAAAACAAAATGTCGATACCTCCTGCAGCTTCAGCTACGGATAGTGCGACTGAGCAAGTGCCCGGTGCTGTTGGCGTAGGGGTTTTGTCAACGTTTGCACCAAAAACTGTCATTAGTCAATCGAGGTTAGTATTTCGATGCCATGAAGTTTAATATTTTTTTCTGCAGATTAGCAGCTTTTTCACAAAGTTTCGTTTCAGATAATTGGTAGCTTTCAATCTCACTGAGTTTATTTTGGTAAAATTCCAACAGCTGCTATTTTTTGTTACATTGTTGCCTAGTAGGAAGAATGTCATAAAGTAGAGAGAATCTTTTGTAAATTTTAACAGTCTACCTTTACTTTCTAGAAATTGTAAAATTATTCACTTTTTGCAAATCGTAAAAGTATAATAAATAGATCTTTTCATTTCCAGCATTCCGCCTCCTACACCTCCCACCCGCACTACGTCATCACTGCCTCGCCCGGACAGGCCCATGGTTCCTCCGCCTGTTCAACATCGAAAACATCAAAGAAATGCATCAGACGGAGGAATCATTGATCAACTGTCTGCAATCGTAGCCCAACGTTCGCAGCCCCAACAACATGTGAAGAAAAAATCCTTGCAGGCATATGAAGAAGTGGATTTTCAAATTCCACCCAGTGTTCATCAGTAAGCTAATTTGCTTTAAAGACTTATTGCTAATAACTATGATCCTTTGCGCTCCAAATGACAATCAAAACAATGTTCAAATTGCTAAAATACACAGTAATGGCTGTGAATTATTATTCTTTTTCTTTTTTTTGGTCTTCAGATTTTTTCCATATCTGTTGTCTGTTGGGCAGATATCCGACAAACCAATGATATTCAGCGATGTTATTGGTTTGTTAATTCTGTGAAACCGACCTTTGGATCAATTTGAATTTCATAATGCAATATTTCGGGGCTCTGAAGGATTAACGTTTGTTTGTTCATCTTGTTTTGTTGCGCTTGTCTTTTCTAGTTTTTTTTTGCAAAACTAATCTAAACCGAAATTTTTCTATTTAGCTCTATTGAAACTTTTAGGTTTTTTGCTCATTTTGTAATTACTTTGCTGTCTAACCCAAAGCTCTAAAAAACGTTAGCAGTGGGAAGGGCAATTGCGTGCATTTAAGTTTAACGATGCACTTTAGTGATGTAAATATCAAACGTGTTACTTTCTTTTTTATATGGGCAGATATGAACTGAACTGATAAATACATACACGAGAATTGAACTGAAATTTTACATTTTTATTTCTAGGGGAAAACCTGATTCGCCTCCGCCTTTACCGCCACCACGACCGAAAGATAGGCCTAATACAATGATGGGAGCAGGTATGTTTAAATTTATATACCTGTGACTAACTTTTTCAAGAGAAAATGATATTAGAAAATTTAAAAGAATGATGAATGGTCTCGTTCTGCCTTGTGAGCACTTTTGGTCTGATCAATTTATAAAACGCTTGTATCCATTAAAAAATAGCGAAACTACGACACTGACAGTGGCCCAACATTAGTGTGTGTAAATATAAACTTATATTTGTTTCCCTTTAACAGTTTATTTTATCGTCTTAATAGACTCTGTGACAACCAGACCTCCTGAACCCATTCCAACTTCGACAAGCTCATCTGAAGTGTCGCCTGTCACGCCGCCTCCAAGAGCCCCAATAGTTGAACTAAAGACGACAACGGTATGAATACATTTTTTTTATCGTAAATCTTATATATATATACCTCATATCTTCTAATAAACGGCTGATTTCAAATAGAAGCTTTCTTTTAATGAACGCTTACTCTAATAACAGCTTTCTTCAGATAATTACCCCGCACCCACAAGAACAGCTTTCGTTGGAAAAGGCACTGCAAACTTGAGAAAAACTGCACTGCAAACTTGAACAATTAACTTACTATCGCTAAGTTTCGTTTTAAAATGTTATTATATAAAAAATATTCTTATTTGTAACAATTATTTTATCATTAATATTCGATTGTGTGAAAAACACCTCCATCTAATGAACGCCCGCATCAACAATTGAATAGGGGGGTTTAGATTGAAGTTGTGTTCAAGTGCGAGTAGTGCAAGTTTGGAAAATGCACTCCAAAAAGCGATTTTGTAACTGAAATAAAATTCTTTGTGATCCTTATTTTTCATTTTCTCCTTTCTGTCGTTAAATTATACAGATTTTCTCCTCTGCTCGGGGAGCTTCATCTTGTTTTTCCCTCCCCCCATTTAGTCCCCCCCCCCCCAATTGAGCTATGGGAACGTTTATTAGAGGATATGTGTAATATTTTTTTCAGTTTTTATTTAAATATTAAATCAAATACCAGGGGAAGTAGCTGATCTGCCCAAAAGCTGATTTTCAACGGGGCTCCCCACGGAAGTTAGACTAATCACAATGCACTTAAATTATCAAAATGACTCTATCAATAGACATAAGTAGTGCATGTATCACAAGTAACGACGATTCTTGATTTGGACAGGCTTAATGAATGCTTTGATATGCCCGTTATTTTCCTAGGATGGTCGACCGAAACCTAAGCGAGCAAGGGCGCTTTACGATTGTGAGGCCGATCATGACGATGAATTAGAATTTCACGAAGGAGATATTATCTTGGTCATTGGTGAGGCTGATCCGGAATGGCTTGTAAGTATGATAAAATATTTCTGCTGTTTCTTGCACCGTACTGAACAAAATTGTTATTTAATTAAGAAACAGCACTTTATTGAATTTGCTTACACAAACTTCGTATCACAGATTACACAGCTGCTAGGGCTAAAATTTGTTTCTAAAGTTTCTGGTAAGACTTCTGGAAACTTATATAAATTTGGTATGTAGTAAAGTCCCACCTTTGAGAAGCTCGTTTTTGACATCAGACGATTGTGCTTTCTGTTCTTCTGTTGTTCTTGTCAGAATTCAGGGTCTGACTTTCGTACGTAGTTTAAACTTTTGTATTAATACCATTGTAAATTTTTGCGTGGTTCAATTAATACTACTGTAAATTTTTGCGTGGCTGAATTAATACCACCGTAAATTTTTGCGTGGTTGAATTAATATCACTATGTTTTTGCGTGGTTGAATTAATACCACTATGTTTTTGCGTGGCTGAATTAATACCACCGTAAAGTTTTGGGTGGTTGAATTAGTGCCACTGTAAATTTTTGTGTCATTGAATTAATACCACTGTAAATATTTGCGTGGCGGAATTAATACCACCGTAAATTTTTGCGTGGTTGAATTAATATCACTATGTTTTTGCGTGGCTGAATTAATACCACCGTAAAGTTTTGGGTGGTTGAATTAGTACCACTGTAAATTTTTGTGTCATTAATTAATACCACTGTAAATATTTGCGTGGCGGAATTAATACCACCGTAAATTTTTGCGTGGTTGAATTAATACCACTATGTTTTTGCGTGGTTAAGCCTACCGCACAGGGCAGATTTTGGTTTTTTTAAGACGAAGATTTTTGTCTTCGTAAAAATCTTTGGCATCCGCACACGGCAGATTTTGTCTTTCAAAAACGCGCGAAAAGTAGCAGGAAAGTAGGAATGTCACGTGATATCACAGCGTCGGTTTACTGGTAGCTCTCCTTGTGATATAGTCTTTGAAAGCCGCATTCTGGTAGCCGCATACGCCAGATATTTTCTTTCAAAGATTTTTGTCTTTCAAGATATCAAACGCGTTTGATTCCGAAGATGGTCTTTGAAAGACGCAAATTTTTGTCGTTGGGCAACACACACGACATATTTTTGTCTTTAAAAGACCAAAGACAATAATCTTTTTCTTTGGAAGACAAAAATCTGCCGTTTGCGGTAGGCTTTACGCTCCATATTTTTGGCTTCCAACTTTTGAGATAAGAGGTTTGGTCTTAATGACCATAAATTTAACAACGTTAGGAATAAATATGCTTAATGCTTTTAGCTTCCAACTTTAATGAAGAGAGGTTTAATCTTAGTGACATTGGGAATAATTACTTATACAACAAAACACAAATTATTTTCTTGACTTTCAACCAACGCAATCACTCAAATGTGTCTATGCGCGCATGCTATTGTTTGCCCGGTATTTTGGGTTACATCTTTTTGATTTTATTTAATTTTGCAAAGTTAAACTATTTGTTAGTTGATCGTTTTCTTTTTCTCGTAGTATGGCGAAGTGGAAGGAAGGCCAGGCAGGAAGGGAGTATTTCCAATCAATTTTGTTCATATATTAAATAGTTGAAACAATAACATTTAATGCATCACACCGACAGGGATTAATTTGCACATTTAGAGTTGCTACTTAAAAATTTCGGAGATCAAATCTGTCTGCTAAACGATTCCAATTTATATAGCTAGTCATTGTGAATTTGAAACTGTTGTGCCTTTTGATTTTTTACACGTGGAATGTATTTTGGTTCTCGTAAGACAAGAATCGAAATGCAGATTAGATCAGATCAGTGAGAGCTGTTTTAGCATTTGAAACTCGTACGAAATATATGACGTAGGCAAATCAATCGATAAGTGGAACACTTTTGTTCGTAAAAGAGTTTTGAAGCTGAGATTTGGTTCAATTTTAAGAGTATGTTGACAACATAAAGTTGACTCAAGGAATTGTAACCTGTAACGTCTTCTAATTTTAAATTTGTTCTTAGTTACTGTTCTTCATTGTAAATCGAATTTCTAGCCTTATTTGGCATTTGGTAACCAGGGAACGCTGAAGCTTGAATATGGAAAAGGGTTCAAATTATTGCTCTCATTCTACACAAAGCAAATTAGCAGAGAAATAAAAGAAATTTAAAATGAGGGCTGTATGGTAATTATTGAACAATTAAAGAAAAGTTTCAATTTGCGCGTAAAGAGCAGAACGTTTTAGGTATTGCATAAACACGCGTAATTTGCTACCCATTATTGATTCAGGTAAATTAATATATATTTTTTCTGCACTTTTGGGTGTATTTTGGAGGATGAGGTACTGTGCTTTCGATGCTTATTTGATCTGCTCTGCATCCACAAACAGTGTGTCTTACATTTTATAAAGAAAGTGTCTATCGAGTATATGGTAATTGTGTATTCGACTTAGCTAAGACCTTGTTCTATTAGCCAGTCACATCATATAATTTCTATCAGGTGATATTGAGTTGTCAGCGGCAAGGATCAGTCTGCTTCAGATCATATTCTAAATATTTTCACACACACCATCTCTAGCTATATGACACGTATTATTCATTCTTAAAAGGCATTTCAAAATAGCTTTCATTGAGAACCAAATGTATAACTGCTATTTGTCATATGAGACGACGTGTGTCATTATTTCGACTATGATCTGACATCAGCTACAAGGATCAGTTATCTAAATTGTCTCACTTGCGCTGGTCCTTGTTTTGATTAACTTTTGCAGCAAGGTTGAGATAACTGAGACTCGTTACCAGTCCATAATATTGGAACTTGATTGTCTGCGTTAAACAATTAACCAGTAAATGAAATGCAAAATCATTTTATTGGCTCTTTTTATTTTATTAACACATATAGATTTGTTGGAACGCAATTGATTAACGAATAGCATATATTTTGTATATCATAGCCCGCTTTTGTTTTGCTGAAGTGTTTTCGTAGGAAAATGTGAGGTGGATGGATTCCGCGACGAAAGCGGTAAATATCACTTTCATCATACATTTCTTTCTTTCTTACTTTCTTTCTCGTTTTTTAAAATGTGTCTTGTTTTGCTTTTCTATTGATCTTGACATTAATTGATTTGGTTTACTTGTTTAGTTTCTTGTAAAATGAGAACTTTATTCCCAGAGTTCAGAAAAGTGATTACCCTTCCTCCGAGCGTAAAGCGTGATCTTTAGAAACCATCCTCGTTAAACAATGAAAACTAGGCGTCGTTAAACAAAGAAACAGCATTCAACTTCGGCATAACAGCATTCAGCTGCGGCGTAACAGCATTCAGCTGTGGCGTCTAACTGCCCATGATTATTCCAGGCCTAAAAGGCTAATATATCTGTGTCTGTATTCCCGTATCAAAAATGCATTATTTTATGAAGTATCTCCACCTCTTATGTACAATGCTATTTGTAGAACGTTACTAATCATTGCAGGCTGTGAATGAGTTAATGATGGAAGCTAAAATGTCGAGCTGGAAGAAACGTATTTTTGTATATGGTAATTAGTTTAGGTCCAGGATTTCTGTAGGGGCTGAGGGCTGAGAGGGCAAGGGGAACAACTCAATTTCAGCAAATACACGTTTGTGTGGGCAGAAGGGGCAACTGGCCCCTTGCTCACCCGTACACGTGTCCTTGGCTTGAGCCGCCCATAAATGTGATGTGTTAATTCGAATTTATTTCTCTTTGTACATACTATATGTTTACATGTTTTATAAAGAGTCTTGTTTTTCATAAAGATAATTAAAGAATATTCAATATCAGAATGCAACAATACATTATGCTGCTTCGCAAATTTTTCTTCGCATATTTCTTTCGTATTTTATCTTTGAGACTTTTAACGTTGTAGTTATGTTTGTCTTTTAACGTTGTAGTTATGCAAGACTATACTATGATAGTCTGATTACTTCAGCCCCACCTTAATCGCACGCCACCACCCTCACACAGCTCAAAGTGGGTCTGATAAGGTCTGATAAACTTTAAGAAAGTTGGCGGAGCCAATCAAGTTACAGAAGTGGACATCAGAGAGAAATCTGTCGTTCTGATTGGATGGGAGCAACCATCAATTTTTCATTCTGTTTTC
>JAYJMH010054325.1:0-13118 GCA_036873815.1 Phacellophora camtschatica | reverse complement strand
TATGAGAAGGCTTGTGGACCAAGGAGAATTGGGACAAGGGGATTGTGATTCGGTTTAAAAAGAAATAATAAAAAAAATTGATAAACTAAAGAATTTTACAATGGATAATTTACTTGAAAAAATCATCAATTTGTTAACAGGTTTTAAATAGTTCTAAGTAATTATTTTTGGACCTAAGAAAACTGACTTTTGCTCAAGCAACGGAAGCAATAGTCTGTATCCGCCTCTGATGTGTGCAGCGGAGAAGGAAATTTAGCAACAGCATAGCATTAACTGCCCTTCGGACTTCATTTTGAGTTCGAATGGAGTTTTTTGTGTCACCCTGTATATTGGTGTTTTTAACCTGAGACTAACTTTTCCATCTGGTAATGGCTGTTGTGATGTGAAAATTGACAAAGGCTTGTTTAACTCATTCACGACCAAATAATTTTAGTGCCAACTTCTCACAATACCCACTTGTAAAAATCAACAATAGGGCCTTCACTCCCAGACAAAAATGGCAGAAAAGCAGATAAAAAGTGGCCAACATGTTTTTTTCAAATAACTCAAAAACCACTGGAAATCCAAAAAAAGTTTCTAAATAGATATTGCTGCTAATACCACAAATAGTTACAAAGTAAAAAAATTTCAACAAAATAGTTACAACTTCGCCAAAAAATTTAGTACAAACCGTTTTTCCAGTTATTCTCTTTACTAGAAACCGCACTAACAAGTAGGACAGTAACAACCATGGTACAACAAGGTTGTAGGTATCTTCCTTGAAAATTTATAATTTAGGCTTCCCACTATCATCCGTTCTTTCTGCTCGTGATTTCGAAGATTCTTTTAAAAGTCCTGCTAAAAAACTCCTCTTCTTCTTTTATCTAGCTAGTTCCATACTTTGTTTCATTTCTTCACCAGATGGCATCAAGCAAAATTGAAGAATTTTTTAAGGCTTTGCCGTTTTCCATTCTCAATCTTGGTTTCACTTGGCAGGCCTAAAAATGAGTCCGGTATTAGTTTTTTTTCCTTTTCCACATCCAACTTGAGCGTGTTTATAAAAATCCTGATATTAAGGTATTCACAGAGAAATGTCTGGTAACTACTGTATATTTCATTTTAACAAAGCCATCAAATGATCCAGTTCATAATTTAAAGAAAGAAATGGTGCAACCTGCCTTCCTCAAAGCAACTTGCACCGAAGGTAATATGGCCGCCGAAAGCGGAAAATCAACAACTCAAGTTTCAAACACGTTTCTTGCAAAACTTAGGTATGGGCACCTATTGTGTTTTTGATACGGAAACAATCAGGTCTCACCTTTTCAAAATGAGGCCGAAAATACAATGACTTGCAGTCGAAAATACAATAACTACAGTCGCTATTGTATTCTAGGAAGCAAGGGTGAATAATGTTTTGACCAATCAGAGTCCACGCTGATTTTTGTCAGTAGCCAATCAGAGTGATTAAAAGACAATGAAATCTTGCGGAAATGTCACGTAGGGCGGCCGAGCTGTGGAAAAATGATCTATGGTTTCCGATTTGCTGCAAGCGGTTGTTCTTCACAACAAACCAAACCAAATTTTTTTCCAAAGAAGAAAGGTTGTTCTAGGTTTCCATCGCTTGCATTTTTGATTTTTGACCTAAAACCTGAGATACTGCTGCCAAAATATGGCTAATATTGTCCAGTCTGTGGTGCTTTTGCATGCAAAATATTCAAAATTCGAAACGCACGGTCAGACACACAAGACCAAGCAAGAATAATATCAAAGCTAACCTTCCAGGTAAAACACTTCCTAAGCACAGAAATCAATCTGCACAAGTTAACAACTACAAAAAATATCTTTTGGCAACGTTCTTTGTTATTTACATGCACATTTTGTAGCCAGAGAACACTGGAAATTCAGCCAGCAACTTGTGTGAACTGCCATTTCCAACAACATCAAGACAATGGTGGGAATCTCCTTGTGTGGTGAATCCAAAACGACATTGCCTTGTTTCCTTCAGGTCTTGTTGCTTATTTGCAAGAATTAGCAAATGTTTTCCTCTGGAAATTTGTTTTTCTTCACTAAATTGCAAACAGACTTCTTCTCCACTTTTCTTCTTTCCTTTTGCGACAGGTTCAAAGACAACCCTTTGTGCTCCCCTGGAAACACGATCACATGAATATGACAACATAATTTTAATTCATGAATCTGTTTTTGGCAGGAAAAATTACTTTTTAATCAGAACACATAATTTCAAGTTTATTCATCTTCAATTCTGATTTGTCAAAAATTCCGATTACAGTCGATACGGTCGCGAATGAGTTAAAATGTAGTACTGTTAAAATGTCTTCAGCTTTAAAATGTCTCTTTGACAAATAAAGAAAGGATTATATCACAAATCTATTGTTCACTTGCCTGCATGTTTTAAAAACTTTCCAGTCTGGCCAGGTTTTATTATATATATATATGATTTTTTGTTTCAGGATTTTGAAGACTCCAGAGATGCTGATGATGCAGCTTATGATTTGAATGGAAAAGATTTTATGGGAGAAAGGTAATATAAATTGTGGTGACAAGATTTAAGTTTATTACCAGTGAGCATTGCTTCTGTCGTGCTCATTGTTAATTCAAGAATAATAAGAAATTTATCCAGGTGGAAAACTACTTTGAGCAAATACTTGTTTTCCAATTTTTTATTGCTTATCTTGCATTCAGTGCATTTACATGTATTACATAATTTGCAGGGTGAAGCCCTACTTAATAAGGGAATTTTGCTAATTACACCCCGTTGATTTTTATCACAAAGAAGCCTGTTACGGACTGTCCACAAACTTCAGCTATAATTTGGCAAACTGCATTTGGCAAACTCCTGTTCTAATTCTGAAAAAGTCACAGAATTTTTGGATAGCCAAATCCTAAATTCTCTGTCGTGCAAAAATGGATAATTCCAAAAATTTTGATATTGTCAAGTTGCAAATTGTTATTTTTTTACTTAACAAAGTTTGTGGATGGTCCCTTCATATGTTGCTTCTGTAAAATTCATGCTCTGTTTTTGTTTTTAGGCTCATCATAGAGCATGCCAGAGGAACAGAAAGGGGTCGTGGTGGACAATTTACAAGTGGTTTGAAAAGCAGAAAACAGAAAGCCCTAGATAGGTTTGCAAATTATTTTTCAGAATAATTATATGCATAAAAACTAAATTGTTAATTGTATTTTCTTATCTTGATTTTTTTTAATGTATGAATTGTAAAATAACAAGGAGTAATGTTAGCCTTTTTTGAGACATTTCATATCCTATTTTACACTATTATGGCTTCAAAAATTGGTTGATTGCACAACAGTCAGATCTATTTGTTTTCTTTGCAACTTTTATGGAGACATTTTTCCAATTTATGAAAATTTCCAAGCATTAGGTCAAAACAATTTAATGAGCATATATAAATGTCTCAAAAAACCCTGCATTGGTTTTGCTGTAAGTGGACGAGTGGAGATTTGTCAAAAGTCAACAGTTTGAAAAACAAAACAGATCTATTCATCATTAAAGAGTTTTTAACCCTTACAGGCCTGTACATATGAATTTTAGTGGGCGTGCGGCAATTCACAAGCCTTGGCGATTTGAGTCGTGTGATAACAAGTTTAGACCAAAAGTGAGTGTTATTTCAGGCCTCATGCACTCCACTGTTTTCATTTTGATCCGTTTTTGCTGCTGAAAACGAAGCTTGTTGATATCCATTTTAAGTGAAATCGATTGGAAATGCTGTGAAATTCGCATTTTCTTCACGAAAACATTTCTATCAGTCTCTTTCTGAAAAGGAAAGCGTTTTCAAATTTCTTTGTTTTTGGTGTTCACCTCGAAACGATCCGTTTTCAAAACGACCCGTTTTCATTTGCCTTCATTTTCATCGGCGTTTTTTAAAATTCTTCATTTTCATAACGGAGTAATGTGAAAACGGAGAAAAATAGATCACGAAAACGAAAGGGCAAAAACGAAAGGCAAAATCAAGGGAAATGGAAAAGTCAAAAAATCAGAAAGCAAAAACGAAAACGGAGTAGTGTGAACTAGGTGGGAGTCAGCTTTGTTGCATTTAAGTTTAATACCGGAGTTGATGAGTCAAACAAATTAAAATTGAGGTTAAAAACCGATATTACACGTTATCATATTACACTTTTAGCAATCAACAAACACGCTGTCGATGTCGAGGTTGCTGTCTCGTTCTTCTTCAATTGTTAATTCTTCGCCCAGTTTTTTTGTTTTCTTGTTCTTTGTCTGTACGTTGTCGTCCATTTTCTTCAATCTGTCACATTTTTTACAAGGATTGCTGATATGGCCTTCACTTTTTCAAAGACTATTTTTCATAAAAAGTCGTAATTTTAACAGGGAATTAGCGCTCTGAATAGAGCTTTGCACGTGCGATCAACAGCACGCCTTGAAAACTTTAGGCGTGCGATCGCACGCCTCAAACGTACAGGCCTGGGTACAGACAAATTCCCACACAGTACATACATTACGTATAGGCAATAAAAATATATATCAGATTTACCTTCACTGCAAATTTCTGCCCACTTTTCTTCTCAATAGCCACATGAACATTTGACTGTGCCCCTCTCCCAAGCAAAGTATTTGTAAGCTCATATTTGTCTGTGATAAAAAAAAACATTTTTAAAATAATAAAAAACCAAAAAGAAAATTTATTTTCATGAAATGACTCAAATCTGAAGTAAAATAGTTCAACAAAGACCACAAGTCATAATTGTAAAAAGGTTATATACATATATACACAATTTTTCGGTGACACAATTTTCCTATTTTCAGCTATTCACCTAGACCACAAAAATGATTTATATGCTAATTTGTTTGTATGAATTTATTTTAAATACAACAAAGCCTTAATGATTAATAAAATTCTAACAACCAGAAAATTGTTCAAGGAATCCAAGAAGTTTTGTTTCAAGTACAGGAATGTGAACCTAGTTCAGATCTGAATCTGATTCAAACTAAAATGAAGCAACTTCAATACAGATCAAATTAAATGCTTTTTTGCTCATATGAATTCAATAATATCATATTACATAAATGTTTTCATCCAATTCAATAATAAGCAGTAAAATTTTCAACATAGAAAAATGGAAGTTGCTCAGAATAATCTATAATTTCAAGATCATACAAAAGAATGATTGTTATAATTTATAATTCAGACAGACAGAGCACAAAGAAGAACTTATTTTTATTTTGAAATTTCATCAGCAATGATTCCAAGAACTTTTGTCTGTTCTGTAACATAATGCTATTGCTGAATTAATGTGGGGACCTCCTGTGCCGATCATGGGCTTTTTCAACAGGTCAGGCAAAATTATCTATGTTGAGGCAAGCTAAAATGTAATCCAAGGTATCAATGTTTAACTTAACTATCCGTTGTCATGATTGTGTGGATTTCAAATAAATATCTGCAAAAGATTCATCAATAGACTCATCAATAGCAAAAGATCAAATTCGTAGCAAATTGTTTGACATATCATGCTTTTATATTTTGTCAGTGATAAGGTTTTTTAGCTTTCTTTTTATTTAGATCATGTACATAAGAAATATTTAACTTCAATAATTTTCATATTTAAGCAGGTTTCGTGTCTGTATCACACTGCAGGATAATTTTGATCTGATCAAAGTTTGAATAGTAATGATCAGATCAGATTAGGGAATTTTGGGGAGTACAGGTATGATTCCTATCTTATGCACACCTTTCAGGTATCTTTGTGAAAAATCTGTATAAATATCTAATTGCTATAAAAAAAGAAGAATATACCGGGTGTCCCAAAATAAAGGTAACAGCTTTGATAAAGGCTAGCGGTGTGACTTTCACTCAAATTAATTTGAAACAATTTTTTTAATAGTTTTTGGAAGCCAACTAAAAATTGATACCTATTTTGTCAATATTTGTACATTGACAGTCGAGATATTAATTCTGAAAGTTCAAATTTGCCTCCAACCCCAAACCAGAGGTCTAGATTTTGGCCCAAGCTACATTTAGGATCATAGCATTTTATGAAATGAATATCATGGTGCTTGCCAACACGCCCAGAAAGAAATCCAAAAACTTAAAATTAAAAGACTATTTATGGGTGCCGCCTATGAACTGTGCTTTATCTTTTCTCAGCATTTTAACAAAAATCTACCAAGATGAAATGACAGTTTAGTTTTCAACACATTTAGTCATGGATAACTGATTTTCAAGGCTCTTTTTGGAATCATTATATTAAGAAGTGTTCTAAAAACCAAAGCCAGTTGCAGGCCTGTAGATATGAATCTTAGTGGGCGTGGGGCGTATGGCAATTTGCATGCCTTGGCGATTTTAGGCGTGAGATGGCGTGCGCTGCGAAATTCACATTTGCTTCATGAAAACAACGCTATCAGTCTTTTTTTGGTGTTCACTTTTGTCTCCATTTTTGGTGTTCACACTGGAAATGATCCGTTTTCAAAACAACCCGTTTTCATTTGGCTTCATTTTCATTAGCGAAATAGATCCGTTTTTGCAAGTAGTATGAACTACGTGGGAGACAACTTTGTTGCATTTAAGATGAATACAGGAGTCTTAGGGTCAAACAAATTAACATTTCTTCATCCAGTTTGTTTCTTTTCTTGTTCTTTTTATTCAATCTTTCACATTTTATATAAGAATTGCTGATATGGCCTTCGGTTTTCCAAAGAATATTTTTTGGGCCACTTTGTTTTTTCAAGATTTCAGGTGTGTCTAACATTGATTTATTCATATATGAAGTGTGCGAATTACTACACACCACTAAAATTTATACATATAAATTTGCATGTGGTTTTGTAAAAAATTTCCACTTTGTTTACAGAAAATGAAGCTTTTGTGAGTCTGATAACTGATGATTCATATGGAGTTGGTGCCATAGTTCTTGGTGCATCACTGCGCAACTCAGGTACAAGAAAAAGATTAGTTCTTCTTGTTACTGATGGTGTCACAGAGAGGATGAGGTTGGTTTTTCTCTTATTTGAAACCTGATTTATATAAATAGTTACATATTTTCTACACATTGGCATGCACACAGGATGAATTTTGAGTCCAAAAATCACTCACTAATTTAATATGATTTATTTTTATTTTTAATTCACAATATTTTTAATTTCAAGACATTAGAATCATATTCAAATAATCAAATAAAGATTCAAGTTGATATTCTTTGAATGAAGAGAAAGATAATTCAAATGTCATTGTGCCAAAAGACTCTTCTGTGGGCAGAAAGTACAAATTTAGCATGAGTGCAAGCAGAGGCTAGGCCATTGAAAAAATATTTGTTGTGGCATAAAGTTACACAGTGGGCACATACACAGAAATAGAGGAAAAAGAGTTTTATTATTATTTGAGAATTTTATTATTATTAGGGTTTTCTAGAAGCTCGATAATAACTGGACACACATTTGCAAAAATGAAGTTTCTATCTTCTCTGTCCAAACTTATTTTATTTTAAATAATGAAAAGATTGGGGAAAAAATTCAGGCCTCTTAAATTTGTGCATGTTCTAGTAGCCAGACTATATGAAGTGTTACTAACTTCAGATAAACTAAACCGATGCAAAAATTTATGCTTTCATGAGTTTTAAAGTTAAAAATGCCAAAACTAGGGCTTCATAGGGGTCAAAGATTGACTTGCAGACTGTAAAATCTACAATTAGAGTGTGTGTAACTGGGCAATGAATTTTGCTGTTTTCATTATGTTTTTTGCAAATTATCTTCATAACTCAAAATACCAAAAGGGAGACCATGTGAAACATATACTTTTCTTGGAGTGAAACATATCCTGCTAGCAATTAAATAGTGCATCAGGGGTCTTTCTTTTGGCATTTTGAAATCCTAATCATTACAATATGTTAACTAACCAGTCTGCCTCTTAAAGCTGCAAATAGATTGCTGGAGAGATCAAACCCAGTTATCATTGAGACATTGAAGTGCCTATAAACCTTTTAGGGAGTTTGCCTACATTAAAAAAAGCATTCAGAAATATTAAGAATGGCGTTTACTGAACATTGTTATCTCTTTTAGTTTTCTTGTTATCTTTATGTATCTTTATGTATCTTAGGGTCTGGAACTTAGTTTGTTACCATAGTAACACATTGCGCACAACAGAATTGTCTTTCTTACAGTCTTTATCCCAGATACTTCACCTGATATGACACATGCTCTGTTTTGGCCAATGCCTAAGTTCCTAGTGTGACATCATCAATTTGCTCATTTGCATAAAGATAACTCTGAAACTAAAAGAGTCCTTGAATTGGGTAAAAAAATTAATAGAAATAATCAAAACTTTGAGTATAAAGACATTGTATTTAGATCTCTAGAATCACTGTCACTTGAGTCATCGAATATCAATTTCTGTAGAAGTGCCAATCATATGCATCCAGACAGAGGCATTTATGCATGCGAGTTTTTAAGAAACTGTTCTGCTAATTTTGAATCAATATGGGTTTTAGTAATTTTCTATTGTTTTTGAAATTGTTAAATGGATTGAATTACTAAATTTTGCGCCTCCATATAAATGAAAAATTTTATCAACAGAGAACAACTCTCTGCCAATTGGGATGAACTTGTTGATACAACGCCTATGTACACCACAGATCTTGAAAATTTAGCTTTGACTAAGAGGCCAGAATTAGGAGTTACACTCACAAAGCTAAAAATATGGACTCTTACTCAGTATGCAAAATGTGTTTTCCTTGATGCTGATACACTCATTCTGAAAAACATTGATGTCTTGTTTGAAAGAGAGGAACTTTCTGCAGCTCCAGACATTGGCTGGCCTGATTGTTTCAACAGTGGCGTTTTTGTGTTTGTGCCATCAAAAGTGACATATGAAGCCCTGGTTAAATTTGCAGATGAACAAGGGAGCTTTGATGGTTAGACAAGCTATTTATTTATTTCAATTTTGTTTTAAGTTTGGACAAATCTGTTGGAAATATTTTTGTAATGGATTGTTGTTGGTGTTTTTACAATAGACATTGTTAGTTAACATACATGTATATGATATGTATTGACCCAAAAAACTATTTCCGTTTGCAGGAATGTACCTCAAAATTTGCGAGGCTACGAATCTTAAATTGTACTTAAATTGATGTCCGACAGGCAAACTTAGAGTTTGTTATATCACCCAATCACCTGCAATCATGTTCTATACCTGTCCAAAACTGGAAAATGAAATGCCTTCATTTGTGTGTCTATTTGAAGGAATGATATTCATTTCCAGTCCACATTTGAATTTCAAAGTCACCATTAAAGCAAGAGGGACTGATCGTTCACACGGACATTCACACGGACCGTTAATAAATGCTGTTTCTTTAAGTTGATATGAAGGTTTATTAATTAGAGCGTTATAGAGATGTTATTTTCATGTTTTAGACATGTGAACAGGATCTCAGATGATTAGATGATATCACAAATTCTAAGTTTGCGCTTTGAACGTCGTTTTGAGCGAAATTTGAGTTTTGTAGCCTCGCAAATATTGAGCTACAGCCTTGCAAACAGAGAAGAATACACACTCGTAGGAAGAAAAAGCGTGTCTTATACACAGTTAAAAACTGTTAACAAATACGTTTCAGATTGTGAGAATAATGTTTGTATTATATTAGAAATATATTTGGACGGGAAATAGTAGAAACTTTATGTTCAAGACATTGGAGTGCAAAATGAAATTGTTCAAGACATAGATTTTCATCAACAATTTTGCAGAGCCTAAAATTTCTAACCTTTTTTGGAATTTTTTTTTATTTTCAGGTGGTGATCAAGGACTTTTAAACATGTACTTCAGTGACTGGTCAACAAAAGACATATCTTTCCACCTTCCATTTCTCTATAATATGGTTGCAAATATCTGTTACAGCTATGCTCCTGCATACAAAAAGTAAATGTTTTTGATTATATAATTATATTCTCTGGGCTGAATCCTTTGTCATTAATTTTGATAGGTTTTAAAGAAGTGATTTTAACAGTGCTTATAGCAGGCTCAGAGGTTAATATTCTTCCACAATTGAGTCAGGAAAGCCTCAAGCAAAAATATTTGTGTTGGTCATGACTAAATTTGGGGTTAAGAAATGGCAAAGAAGATTATAATGCGGAAAGAGAAAAAGGAAGAAGAAAAGAAGAAAAATTGAGAAGAAAGAGCATAAGAAGAAATAAGGGAAGGAGAAACATACATGTAACTGACAAAGTATAAAAGCAAGAAAGTACTTGCTAAGGGCACCAGCAAAATACGGGCACCAAATAAAAATCTTGGACATAAAAGGGTGTTTCCTGCCATCCCAGAGCATCTATTAGGACGTTCTCAGTGGTTAGATATCCCGCCCCCGGTTAAACTTTCTTTCAAACCTACACTGGTCGACAAGCACACAAAATTTGTCCAACTAGCGTTTTCTGTTGTTTGTTTTTGTGAAACCCTATTTGTTATCCAGTTAGTTTTGTATGTTTGTCCCACAAGGACCAATATGTTACATCCTGAGTAAAAATTATAAAATCTTTTGCGCTTTGTGATCAATTGCAAATCTATGCTTTGTTGTAAAGTGAGGGTCAGAACACAAAAGCATACCTGGTGCGCCAAAAAGCGGAACATCTTTGACAAGCTACCAATAAATGTGTACATCACGGATTACAACCATTAAAGTTTATATTCGCGTCAAAAAGACTAACTTAGTTAAAAATGATTTTTTGCAATTTTTTTTGACACTTGTTCTTTCGTTATAAACGATTTTCGAAAAAGTTCCGATCTCACAGAATCCCAAAAACACTCAAAAACGTTGATCAAATTTGAGAACACACAGACAAAGAGAGATATTAGTTTAGTTAAACTACTAAACCAAACACAAGAACTGAAGTACTTGGGTGTAACATTAGATTCTGAACTTTTGTGGAAAAATCACATTGAAAAATTTAAAAAAGACATTTTTAAATTAAGAATTTTCACCTATTTTTTATTAACTGAGATACTTTATTCCAAAACAATGTTTACTGATATTATACAATTCTTTAGTATACTCAAAAATTAGATATGGTCTCGAAGCCTATGAAGTAACATCAAAAAAATTAATGAAATATATCCAAACATTAAAAAACAGGATACTTAAAATCATTCTTTTTAAAGATCGTAGATATTCAACTAGCGAAATTCACAAATAATCAAATTTTCTGAAAATGGAAGACCTGTATAAATTGAAGAATCTTAAAATAATGCATAACATTTACTTTTAAAAAGCTAATTTTCCTGAATTCTTTAAAAATCACTTTCCAACAAATGCGGATAAATATAATCATGCAACCAGACAAAATAAACACTATACACTTAAAAAAATCTGAGAAACAATTGGGCGACAAAATGCTGATTAATAATGCAACACAATTGTGGAACAATCTTGACAATAATTTAAAAAGTATACATAACTTTAAAATATTATCAAGGAAACTTGAAAAAAGCTTTAATTTCTAAATATTAACTTTGATTTCATAATAATAAAGAAAAAAAATATCGATGATATGAAGCTTCTTATAAATCCATAGAGCTATCTTGTTATAATCATACTGTGTTTATCTTTAAATTTATAATTGATACACTATTAAATTTGTCAAACACTAACCTTTTCAACCTTATCATCACTAACTGCTAACTGCCTATATATATTGCAATAATTTTCGATATTTAGTTTTGCATGATTTTTCCCTTATATTTGTATTTAGCGTACATTCTATGAATAAAATTGATTGATTGATACCATCAAATGAAAACATCTGCGTTGAACTGTATATGGTTACTACGAACAAAACATTTTTAAGTTATTAAGATTTGTAGTTCTCAGTTAACCAAAATTATTATTTTTGCAATCTTTTCATTGTATCATTGACTAAATTACACTCTACTTTGTGGCACTTGACTAAATTATACCACATTATAGGTTTGGTAAAGATGCCAAGGTAGTGCATTTTCTTGGCGCAATAAAGCCATGGCATCATTTTTTTGATGCACAGACATCGCAAGTTCAAGTCAAAACCACCAAAGACCCAGCTTTGCAACATTATATTCAGCTATGGTGGGATGTTTATAGTACGTCATCGAAGGAGGATAGAGAATCTAGTGAAGCAACACCATCGACTGCACCAACGGTAAGACGTCTTTTAGACTATGTTTACACTATGTCAGTACGAACGTAATGCAGCATAGTTTTGTATCGGATTGGGAACTGAGTGTATCCTTATTTGATTTGCAACAGAGCATGCCATGCGAGACTTACTACATGGGTCTTGGTGTTTAAACGGAATGAAATTGTATTGTATTCAACTTCTTTCATTGTCGTATTTGTTTTCCGATACGTCACGATTTCATACCATGTTTATTTTATGCTGGTGCATTTTCAACACAGCTATAGTGTGAATGAAGTTTAATGTTGGCTTTTTGTGGTACGTTAAACTCATAACGAAGATCAAACGTGCGGACTCATTAAAAAAAATAAGAAACCGCTTGTAAGATCTCTTCCAGAAAATTAAATAACTCTACTTGAAACGATAAATGGTCAGTCCGCAGTTAAGAAACCTTTTCAAGTTTTCAGTTTCTTTTGTTGAAACATTGCTAAATTGTTTGGCTTTGTTCAGTTCAGGCGAATAATGATGGTGCATTGATTTTGGTTTGTGATTCGGTTCTTTTTTAAAATTTTCTGAGCTCAAAAGCTACATTCAGGGTTTTTAATGAATTATGACAAATTGTATACATTCAATTTCATGACAAATTCAGAAACTCTGTAAGAAACGTTTACAAATTGTGGCAATAAACTGTACTGCAAAGCCCAGAGGCACATTTTTTATAAAGAAAATGAGTGTATTTGCCATGGAAAAATTAATAGAACAGTACGGATATGTTTGATGTAAAGGTATAGGTTTAATTCGGTTAGGCTACAAAGTCTAACCAGGCAATGTCGTTAGTTTGGCTGGAAGAAAATACAGCTTTAGAATCGCTATGCTTTTACAGATGCCAGCCAGAACTGAGAGAAACTTCTCATCTGAATGTATAAATTCAGTAAAATTTATCTGCGATGGAATCTGACTGCTTGTTCAATTTTGGCTTCAAATCTTTAATGAACAACATTTCGTAGATTAGACAATCTGT
>JAYJMH010054314.1:0-13120 GCA_036873815.1 Phacellophora camtschatica | reverse complement strand
ATGACATCGAAACGTCGCTCATTATTATCGTTAATATTTATAATTAAATGTTACAAAAATAATATTCTTATTCGAATCTTGCATTTTCTCTACAGAAATAGATGCTAATAATATATCATCCTGGTAAGATGGTATTGTCATGTTTGCATAATGTATTCCTGATTGTTTTCTTATTATTGGTTTCATACCTCTGTCAATGTGATTTGCACAAGTAGGAGCAGCAAGTATTGTTCCTTGCTTTTTGATCAAACTAAAGAATAATTGTTTTACATTTTCTGTGTGCTTTTCATATTTCTTGTCTGGTTTTCTATTAGTTAGTAGTTTTTAAAAATATGTTTCATGTTCCTTCAGAATTTCATCAACAGTTGTCAGAGTTCTTTTCCATTCTCATTTACAATGGAAGTTGGATATTCACTTTGTGACCAAGTATATTTGCCCTTAGTTTATAAAACTCTGTGCTATTTACCTGAAATTGGTTTATGCTATTTATATCCTTTTCAAGTTTCTCATTTTGTATTCTGTTATTTAGTTTTATTATTTTCTTATTTAATAACTATACAAATATCTATTGTGCTATCATTATCAGTGCATATCAAATGATAGCAAATTCAAAAATAATATGTGGGTGTGCTTTACATTTATCCATAATTAAATTTATAGGAGAAAAGTAAAACATTTATGAGATTGATATTGGCCAGACTGCAGAGCCATAGCTTTTCAAATGTTTGGTGTATACAACAAGAAAGTTTGATACACTATAACTTTCTAAATTGTTTCTTATTTCAGGAAATATATTAATGAATCATTAAAAACTGGTGTGCATACAGCAATTCTGAACAAAATCTTGTGTGATAATGCACTTCCTACACAAAGCTTTACAGTATGGGAATGGCACACCAATGTTTATTGAGAAAATTATATTCTCATTGCACCTGAAATTCAATGATCATTGAAAGCAAACAAGAAAGAACAATGGAAGGAAACCAAACATTTTGCGTAATTTCACTGAAAATGTAGGTCTGTGAAAATGTAGGATGTAGGAAACCATTGAGACGCACCCAAGATATCGGCAATCAACCCTGTTTCAACATTATTATATCCCAGTTGGAACTATGTGGGCACTTGCAGCCAAACATTTTCCATTCTGTTAGTATATTACCATTGTTTATGCATTCAATCACTGTAAACAATGTCTATTTCAAGCATGTTTCCCAATCTGAAACATTGGATTCTAAAAATTATGAAAAGCAGATGATCTACCAATAATTCATCATTATTCATTGGACCATCTAATATTTTAGCCCTTGTGTATATGGTCTGATATTTTTTTTTCACACAATGAGAGGGCCCTTTGAAAATCAGCTTTGCTAAAGGGCTTACCCTTAGAATGAAATATGAAATATGAAAAAAATTGAAACTTGGAACTCTTTTTCCATGAAGTAAAACAAACAATGGAAAGCTCAATGTAAAAAAAAGATAAAATCTATATAGCCTATAAATTTACATTTTATTGTACATGTATGAATTTTCTAAAAAAAATTATTTCTATTTGGTCTTAGAAAAGTCTCTCCGTTCATAAAATAATATAAAAAAAATAAAAGAACAATATTTTTTAGAGAAGAATGTGAAAATAAATTTCGCTGCATTAAATGTTCCTTTCAAGTGTTAAGGCCCACGGCGCTAAATCATCATTGAAAACAGTAATTGGTTTTCAGCAGCACCTGCCAGCCTCAGCCACACATTGTTCCTCAGCCTTGCGAAATCCTTTTCAAACTTTTCCTTCATTATTATTTTTGGAGAAAGAGTTTATTTAGATCATTGTGAAAACTTTGAAATAAAGAAAATTGAAAATAAAACAAAGAGGATCTTTTCGTGACGAAAGCATAACACTTCCTTTTCCTTCCTTCTTTTTGTTATTAAATTTCGAACTTCAATTATTGATAAAATCATGCCTTGTCATCTTCGTCATATTTATGTTACATATATATATATATATGTAAATTAATATCTAGAAACTGACATGCGAAACGATACTTTGAAAATAAATTCGTGAAATTTGAGAGAAGAATCAATATGACCATAAAATTATCATCAGGCTCAGGTGAGGTCAGGCTATCAAACTTCAAAGTTTTAAGTTATGTCAAAAGGTTCTTCAAAATAATAATGAATGAATGCTCGTCAAAAGTCACATTAATGTAAAACTGCGACGACAAAAATCACAAAAACCTACAGTGATAATAAATGAAAGTTTTAACGATAATGAAAGTAAAAGAAATAACTTTCCCGGTCAGAGAAATAACTAACAAAATTTTAACTGTTCCCGTGCCAAGCTTGAAAAAGGCCTAATTTTTTCTTACCTGATACGGCGGTGGTGGTTCGACGTGATCTAAACTTGTGTCTTCTCTGAGAAGCGACGCATCGTCGCTACTAATTCCTTTAAAACAGTTTCCCATTGCTTTGAGTAAACGACTGCAATGCGCCAGCCGCGGGTTATTTACTTTTCGAAACAATAATTTTAGATATAAAACGATCTGTTCGCTAAATGATTTTTTCCTTTTTGACAAAAAAAATTATTTCATGTTGTTATTGTTTAGACGCAATGAATTGTGGGGTGATAATACGTCACATTTTTAACTCGTGCTTTCTGCGAATGCATGCGCATGGTGCGTTCCGTGCGTGCTGACGCACGTGTCACTGTGGTGCACTTTAGTACATGTTTTCATCCATATAAATGGCAATTGGGATAAAGCTAGAACATGCAAACAGACAAACACCTTAAATAATCAATGATGGATTGAAATGAAATGAACTGAAATGGAGGAAAACTCAGAAATTAGAAAATCGAAACTCTGAGCATTAACAAGACTTCACAAAATTGATCTTTCATCATCAAAACATTCTCTGTGCTCAGAGACGTAGGAAGCATTTGAATAGTGGGGGGACAAGATTTGAAGCTCACCTTGACCACACCCAGTTCTCTCATGACCACGCCCTTAACACAGCTCCCTCATTTCTGCTTGTAGGGATGATCTTTACATGAGAATACGGCTAAATCAAACATTGCAATCTATTATTTGAAATAATATAACAAATATAACATTAATATCCCAATATAAGGAATGTATATTCAAATTGAAATAACACTCTCGTGATAGCTTAATACCCAGATTTTAAAATATATATTATTGAATACATAATGACATTAATAAACTGCTTAAAGGTTATCAAATAAAAATCTAAAAATTGTTGCTTTATTTTGACCAGTTTTGCCCTAAACATTCCCTTTAAAAGAATTTCAAATTGCTTTTCAGATAAAGATTGGTGAAAACCTATGAAATTATGTATAAAATTTACATCTAATATCTCTGCTGCCCGCTATTTCAAACATTCGAATTTCTATCCCCCCTCATTAGGTTTCTTTCTCGACATAATCATGATGTAATACAGCATGCCATCTCCAATCAACGGTGTCACCAGCCCTAAAAACTGGAGCGGAAAATTACTGACGGTGGTCTGGGGATCTCCCCCCGGGAAAATTTTGTATAACCATGCCCTTAGACTCTCGGAAAAGGCTGGAAACGGCCTTTTTGGCATTTTAATATGTCAGGAAGTTTTTGAAAATCAACAATCTCAAGCAGTATTTTAACAACTGTCTGTAGTTTCAGCATTTAAAAATCGAATGAACGGAAAATAAGTTTATCGTGTCGTACATATATCTAATAACGTGAAACTTGCTAAAAATTAGTAAAGAAATTATTCCAAAAGAAATATAAATTATCCCTTCCCCTACATTTTTTCAACCTATTTCAAGAAATTAGAAAATCGAAATTCTGAGCATTAAAAAGTACTGCACAAAATTGATCAAGCCTTCTCCATGCTCCATCTAAATTAGCCAAAGACTTTATCTACGCATTTACCACGACAAAGTTTTTAATGGCATTTTTTTAAGGGCTCTCCTTTTAAATTTTTTAGATTAAGTAAGGGTACCTATTTGAAAAGAGGATTTTGCTAATTTTTTCAACATTGAAGAAGGCACTTTCCTGTAGCAAACTTTTTCAAAATTGTAACAATGCGATTTTTTCATTAATCTTCGAGAAAAAGGGCTCTTTAATCTTTTTTTTCGGGACTAAAGGGACTTTTAAAAAAAATTTTCATGATTATAGAAGGGCACATTTAAATTTTATCGGAGTAAAAAAGGCATTTTTCAATTTTTCACGTAAAAAGAGGCACATTTTTCTATTTTGAGGGCATTTTTGCCATTTTTGCAAAAAGTGGGGGGGGGGGGGCACGTGGCCCTAGTGCCTCCGGGTCCTACGGCTCTGGCTGTGTACCTGACATACTTGTTCTAAGTCTATTTCGTTTTGTTAATCAATAAAAAAATGTATCTGCGGAGGAAAATATCCAGCGGAGGAGAAGTCGCATAAATTCTTGTATTATAATAACATCGAGGCTCAAATTGTAAAAAAATTGAACATAGTAAGAACATGCTCTGCCTCAGAGCCACGATTTCCAAAAGATTCAAATAAAAATATTGTGAAATTAGGGATTCACGCCTTTGCACATACTTCACAAAATTTTTCACTTACTATACAAAACAGGAATTCTCGTTAACTATTGGTTAACGAGTAGCAGAAAAAAATGATCACGTCAGAAATCGAGATAATTAAAAAAAGAAACATCTGCACAAAAATAAGAACAGTTTGAGAACACTGGAGCTTCAAATGGTTAGAAATTTAAGAGCATCGAGCCTCAGCAAAACCAGTCTGGTCCTTTTAAAAAAATCAAGTGTAGCATATGGCCCCGGCATGTTTTACATGAAGATTTTTTTTAGTGCCGCTTTGAGTTTCATGCCATTCTCGGTTTGATGTCGAGTCGCTTGTAAATCTCCCGTGCTCAGTGTTAGAAAAAGTAGGTGTCTCAGTTCAAATTTTGTTTTCTGCTTTTCAGACAAAATCCCAGAATGTTTTTGTGGTTTATTTTTCACCAAATACTGAATGGGACCTGCTGTTGCCAAGCAACACCTTGCAGCATGCCAATGCAACCACTTTCAAACACTAAAAAATTTATCATTTTCACAATTGACAAAGCGCCAAACAAACTCACCTTGCTAACAATTTTTAAAAGATTATTAAAAATTGTACAATCTCTCCGTAACGAAGATTTTCACCTAAAGAAGAAGATGATGCAATTCTTTGCCGTGAAATTGATTCTGCTGTTCCTTCTGACACTTGCCGAAGGAGGAATTTTTAAATTCCACAAAGCAAACGATTTGGAGATTGTGGACTTTCACTTAATGAAGGGACACATGATAAAATTGGACGGTAAGAATTTTGAGGCAAAACATACTACAGGAGATTAGTAAATTTTTCTAAAATTGCTAAGAGGCCCTGCACATGAGGATTTTCAGACCGGTTTGAAACTCACGCCATTCGGGTCTGCTAATTTGCCTCCTGTTTACATGAGTATTTCAAACCGGCTCGAGTTGATACCTAACTGTAACTCGTTTTTCTATAAATTTAATTTAAAGTAAATTTAAAGCGGGAGTGGAGTTTAAAGACCCTTCAAAAGTATAAGAAAAATAATGTTATCTTTGCAATAAAATAAAAGCGGTTTTTACTTCTTCGGAGGAAGATGGTTTTTTAATTTTATGTCTGCGGAGGAGTTTTTGACGTTTCTCAGAGAGGCCCAAAAACTATCAGAGGAATAATATTTAAGACAAATTTTTTTAAAAGTTTCATGGTCTGAAACTCATTGATGTTAAAGTAATCAAATTAACTTAGTTTAAATTATCAACAAATTAGATTAATTTAGTTAATATCCGTTGTCTTATATCCAACAAAATGGGCTTTCCAAAAAATATCTCTCACATTTGCAAAGCTTTTATGGAAGAGATTTAATTTTGATAATTGTTTTTTGCATGGTGTAGGTGTAAGAGGTTTCAACGTAAAGATTGATATCTTGTTTGGCAAAGAATTTGCATAGTAATCATTGAGTAAAGGAAAGGCAACGTTCATGGCTTTCTTTAAGTCTCACTGCAGTATTTCAGGCAGATTGTAGCAGTATAAATCCTCTGGTCTTGGTTTCATTGAGTATAACCATAAGCTGTAAGAAAAGTAAAGCTTATATTTTATTCCATTTATTTATTTTCCATTGCACTTGTCCTATATTCTGTGTTTTTAATTTGGTCACAGGGAAACAAAAGAGGAAAGATGTGACGGAAATCGAATCATGGAATGTAGGACAGATGGAATGAGAAAAATCGAAGTGGGAATAAATATAAACTTTGACTTTTCCAAAAGCCTGTGGTATAACTAACAAAGTGATTATTTAGTAGATTTTACAAAATGAGGTATCAAACTATAAATTGAAGCCACTGATATAAAATTCAAGCAAAATCTTACTTTGGACACGACCTCGTATCCGAGATAGGCGGCACTGCCCCCTGGGTAAAAGCTAAAGCACCTCTACAGAAGCTTTAGAAACGTAGGGGCACCTTTTGGGGGCACTCTGTGCATAATTTAAAACGTGAAATTATCTCTTTAGTGTCGATCTATGCTTTAGTGTCGATCTATGCTATTATATTATCCTTGCAAATTGTACATTCTGTTGTTATAGTTTATTATCATTGTTTCCACAGCAACCTACCAGGAAAGTCAAATAATTGTTCCAAACTGGAACGGATGTTTCGCAGCCTGTCTCGCAAAGCAAGCCAGCGAAAGCAACAATTGCAGGGCATTCAATTTTGATTCCATTTCAAGTCGTAAATTCATGTGTCAAATCTCTGGAGTCATGCCTCATGTTCAAAGCGACAAGCTTCAAAGCAGTTCAAAAAACGAAATCTGGTATATGCCTGTAAGTTTTTTCTCAAGTCCTAATAAGGCAAATTTGTTTATTTTAAGCACAAATAAGTGTTATTGTCTGTATATTTTGATTTTTAAAACAAATTTTTTTGCAACGAACAACTGAAACAGAAGTAATTTATCGAATTTAGTTATCGAACAGTATTCTGACTTCTATCTAAACCCTATTTGGCCCGGGGAGACAATTTGATGTTTTTGTCCAGGAAGGGGTACCATTTTGGTCCCCCTCTCTTATTTCAGCAGTCAACAGAAAAATGGTAATAAAACCGGCCACATATAATAAATGAAAATTGTGGATTCTAAAAATATCAGTACTTAGTATCTAATTATGTTTAATGTTACTAGGCAACCAAAAACAATGGAGAAATAAGAAAAATTTGCTATTCAACCTAAAAGGCAATAATATTTGCTAAAAACAATAAAAACCTGGAAAATTATAAGTAAAACACAATTTCAGATTCACAGTAAGTAATTAGCGAAACAAAATTTGACTCAGTGATACAATAAATAATTAGTGAAATTATAATAATTGCAAGTGTACATAGTTAATTTTTAATCGCTAATTTTTCCCAGAAAGATTGATGAACATTGGTACAAAATCGATAGATTTTGTTATTTAATGCAGTCACTTATTTATTATATGACGTCATATATGTTAAAAGTTTCATACGTCAGCGAAAATTAACAAAATATATTTCAAAAGAAAGAAATTGTTCAGGCCAATCAAATGGTGCTAATTTGTGAAAGGATTAGCTAGTTAGTAACTAAATTATAGGTATCTTTAGAATCTTATGTAAGCAAAATAAGGACCTATGGTGGTAGAACAATCTTGTTTTGGAGCCAAATAAATTTTAGGAAAAGTCAACTTTCAGTTCCTAATTGTAGGTAGTTTAGATGATATTAAGTAACGTTTTGTAGGGGAGGGGTCGGGCAAAATAGGATTAAATAACAAAACACAGCAAATTTAAACTGTAGCTCTTTTCTTTATTCTTGGGAGTTGCAAAAATGTAATTTAAAATAAATGGTTAAAACAATCCAGAGGTTTTGCTTTCAAATAAGTTTTCCAATCAGATGAAATGTTCTATTTTCTATCACTACACAATTTTGTATTCAGTGTAGTTTAAATATATATCCATATTTCATTCAAATTCCCTTGAATTGGAAAAACCATTTGTTGTAAAACTCAGAATATTTTCAAAACCCAGTGTCTTGGTTTTCAAATATTTAGGCCCTATAATTTTGTTTGGCCTCTCTGTAAACTAGCTTTTCAGGAGGTTATAACTCAACATTGACTTGCAATAAAAATTAAATTGTTAATAATTTAGTTCCTTTTCAAAATTTTTCTGTCAAACGCATTCATTTAGACAGCCACTATTTCCACGACTGTTGGGTGACAGTAACAAAACTGAACCTCACCAGTTGGTCGCCATCTTGATTTTCATATTTTAATTAAACTTATTTAAAATATTTTAAAGCTTTGACGTGCAATTGCTATGTGTTTATGTTTAAATTCTTCTCTTTGCAACGCATCAAAAATGTTTTTTCATTTTTGAAAATGGACAAGTTATAAGTTTGTAACTGTGTAATATAAATTATAACACAACGTCTCACACACGGTTGGACGGTATGCATAACATTATTGTTGTATTTCATTCCAACACACCCAACATTTAGAACAATCGTTAACATCTAACCGAACATTAAAGCATTTTTTACTAAAATCCCGTGTTTTCTGCTCCTATAGAAATCCCATGATTAGTGACTTTAATGCCTTCGAACCCATCCTCACAGTCTCTTCCGTACATACCCGTACGTATACCTCCATCAGTTTTAGTTTCACCATTAGCTTTATCATTTGAACCAATTGTTCTTAAGATTCATGTCTATGCTTGTAAGATATTGATAAGTCTAATCTTTTTGTTCTAGTATTTAAATTCAACTGCAAGAATTGTGAAGTAAAAAGACTTTTTTCGGTTTGTAAGTAAATTTTCTCAAATTTTCTGGAAAATGATGATTCATTTATTGGAGTTTTCTATTATTTTTATATTTATAATTATTTCATTGAGCAAATATTTATATATTTAAGTAATTTATAATAGTTTTATGAATAAGTTACTTCTATAAAAGTTTTGCCTCAAATTAAGCCAGTGATGTAGCCAATGAAGGCACACAGGGTGTCCATCCTTAATCATCGTACAACAATTTGTTACTCTAAGCTCTGGCAGTGGTGGTAAGAATGTGGGTTTTTTATTATATTTGCTTGTTTTTGCCACCTCTAGTGGATCAGTTCAGGCTACGTAACTGAATAAATACGCTCTAATAAACGCTTCACATATACATAAAAATTGCAGTATCAAACCGCCAACCTTGATTAAATTCTGTCCGCTAATAAATGGTACACAGTGACAACACATGTTTTGAGAATCACGTAATTTCGATTGATTTTGATTAGCTTCTAGCAAAATGCAACCGCAACAGGCTGGCTGACCATGCATTTAAGCAACTAGATTCCTGCGCCAATGATATCCTTATCAACCTGACACATAAGAAGAAACTCAGCAGTCAGAGGGCCAAGGAAAAGGGCAACATGGTAATCCCTATAGTAGGGCACTTTTAGGTAAACCTTTGGCCCCCCGGTTCCTACGTCACTGATATCAACAGCAACAACAACAACATGGCAACATGCATAATCTCAAAGCCTAAGTTTCAGTAGCCTGTGCGCAATCGTAACCTGTTCTCCTCCCAAGCGGCATTTCCCTGCAGGGCATTTCCCTACAGGGCATTTCCCTGCAGGGCATTTCCCTGCAGGGGATATCGAGAATGCACGCAGGCAAAGTTACCGGAGAATGAGCTAGTCTTGACTGTTTTTTCTATTTAAATCTCGCAGGCACCACTGACGCTGTTTGTTTCATCAGACTAGAGGTATATTTTCTGCACAATAAAGAATACAATTTTATGGCTAAATTCATTGTTTGCAAGACCATATTTGAAATAGAAGGTGCTGATGAGGGAGTCAGGATGCAAGTTCTTCACCTGTTTAGTTTCTTTCGTGTAACTTTCCTAATTTTTGGTTTCTATAGCATTTCGTTAATTATTTTAATGGATATTTGAAATGTCAACCATAAACTTTATCTTTTACGAAATTTAATATCTGGCCACGTGCAGTGTCAATGAACAAATGTTCATACAAGCATAAATGAACAAATGTAAATACGGCTGACACCTGCTATTACAATCTCTCACAGGAAATTGAAATCTGCTCAAGATAGAGAATGTTCGAGATAGCGAATGTCAACTGCATGTGACTGCAACAACCTGCAACAAGAGAATATTTTTAAATAAATATTAAAATGATTGTATAATCGGTATTGTGACTTTACTTTACGGATAGACTATAACCTGAGTGTCCTAGAGTTCGAGGATCTTCTTCCCATTCCCTGCTACTTAAATACTATTTTTCCCAGTGCTAAAATATGCAAATCAAAAATATCCATTTTACCCCTTCAGAACTCTCCCCAAACTAACTATCTTTGCTGTAGTCCTTATACGAAAAAGGCCCAACCACTTAGAACAGCGTTCAATGCGTGTTATGCTATGACTTTACATTTTCTGTAAAATTATGGCATAACACGGCTGCTTTCTCAAAAAGGAACAAGAGAAACTATGACACATATATGACGTCATATTCACGCATTAATACTTCTTGAAGAAGACATTTTCAAACTATTCTGAACCCTGTGTTTATTTATAGCAAAAATAAAGCAATATATGAACTTCTGGCAGAGAATAAACTCATTAATCAAAAAATAAAAACAACAATTCTTGGTTTAAATTCTCCCAATTATTTTCGGTCCACAATATGAAACTCCTTCCCAGATTTATCAGATTTTGTGCTCATTCATCTGAAACAATTCAAAGGATTCACTGAAAATTGCTTCTATTGTTTAATGCTAACCATTGGTATACTCGATACACAGTCAAAATATCTAAAAAAAAAGCTCGTTTTGAAACATGTATCGAGTATACTAATGATTAGATTTGCTCAAGGTTTATTTCGTTCCAAATCCGTGAAAAGAAAATTAAATCCCTAAAAAATGTTGGTGAATGCGGAGGAAAAACCTGCGGAGGAAAAAGGAAGGAAGCAAAAAAGCAAAATAATTGATGGTTAATAGTTTGAAAGATTTAAAGAAGATTAAAAATCTGTTCATGGAAAAACGTGGTGTATGTTATTTTGCAGCAAATAGTATTTTATGCTGCATTCTCTGTAACTGCAGACTTGCTCCAAGTCTACTTCGTTTCATTAATCAGAAGTGTGTTTTCGATACCGTTTTGGTTTTCTGTAAATATTTTGTTTATTTTAGCAATTAGGTATCTGTTGATTTTCTGTAAACATATCACAACTGTTTTGCACAAACATGTATTAAATATTTCCTTAGGATTAGAATGTCTTCATCAGTGTTTTCCGACCACCAGTGGATTTCAATTTTCACCTGTCTACTGCTTTCTTTTGCATATTTCATAATTTAGCATTATTTCAAAGGGCTTAGCCTATGATCCAGGACCCTATGACCTTAACATTGGCAGAAAATAAACTACACAATCCAACGGCAGAAAAATATCAATACTTCATAAACTAAAAACACACAAAGGGAGGCACCGTTTGCAATTAGTCATGGCGGGAAAGCTATTTCGATGTTCAGGGGGTCAGCATAACAACTTCTTCATACTTCATATACTTCAAGTTTTAAAACTTAAAGCAACAACGGGTGATGAAGATAAAGTTCGCGTTTTGTTGGAATATTAAATAGGCCTTGTGGCTGGCAGTTTTAACACAGAGTGTCCGACTATAAAAAAATTTCACTTTCTTATAATAAACTTCATTGGAGAAAAGCACGGTTATTTCAGAGTTAGAATTGATAACCAGACGAAGAAAAACCCAAAAAACAAAAAACAATATCATGTTTTACGTCAAGTTCTCAACTCCTGCAAATGTCTTTGTTCTCAACTTAAATAATGTATGAGATACCAAAAACCATCGACACAAATTAAACAATACTTACCTGTGGTTGTTTTTTTAGTTCCCTATCAATATTAAATAATGTGCAGAATGATTGCTTGGTTGCCTCTGATCTTCTGTTTTACACTGCTGACCTGAAAATTAACATTAAACCAAAATTAAACCATGCTTCCTTGTGGGTGTTTTTTTTAGTTTGATGAGGTATTGACATTTTTTTGCCTTTGGACTATGTAGTTTATCTTTCAGTGTTAAGGGTCATTTTTATCATCCATACTAAAGGGGCATAGGGTCATGGTCACAGGGTCCCGGGTCGTACGGTCTGGTTTATAGACTATGCTATTTCAAAGCGATTTTGAAGCAACCGAAAACCGTTGATTGGATTCTAAATTCATGCCAGCTGCCCATTCACGTTAATTTAATTCTAAATTCCTGCCAGGATTTTGGTTTTTTATAAATAAAGACCATGCTGGTCTTGCTCTAAGACTATTTCAGGGCTTTTCCCGTCTAAAATTCCGTCAAACAGTGAGAACTGCTCATTGTCATTGTCATTGTCAATGATTTCCATGCTTCCCCAACAAAAGGTGATGCGTCTTTGGTGCAAATTTTTTATGCATTTTCATTCATAAAGATTATGCATCTTTAGAGAAAGGCCTTTTACAATTTTTTTACAGAAAGAAATGTTGTTTTTCAAAATATCTGGCATGAAACATGTTGCGGCCATACTGCAGTTTTTAAGCCAATATAGGCCGAATAATTATCTTGAACTTTTACTTGTTCAAGTTGTTCCATCACTTCCTAAATGTGACATTGCATTGCGGGAAAAAAGTAGAGTCGAACAAAACCCACAAAAACTATGTTGTTTGTTCAGCTTTGCTCAAATTGATAGTATTATTGTCTGGCCAGCGTTGAGCGTTAAGCACAAGTGTTGAAAGTAATTATCTGGAGCAAACTGTTTACATTGAGCCGGACACGTTGAAACAGCAACGAATCAAAAGTAGGTTTTTATAATTGGATTTAAAAGCATTTAAATCGAGTCTACTTATATTTGTTGTCACAGATCCAAATATGAATTTTGAGATAAAATCATTCCTAGCTAAACTTGTAGCAACTTTGTAGCAACTACTGCTAATTCATACCAACTATTTACTATTACCTACATGGTAACCATGATATAATAAAATATAATATACGATGATACAAGACTAGACGAGTATATAGTTACAATATACTGATTAAATATACC